>MKGJ01000087.1:0-35293 GCA_002018255.1 Bretziella fagacearum | reverse complement strand
AAAAAAAAAAAAAAAAAACCCTTGTCAAAGCTTCATCCTCTTCAAACTCGAGGCCAGCCCAGTTTAATAGAGGGGACCTTGGCTAGGGTCTTGATTGGTTCCTGACGGGAAGGGAAGTGGAGGGGAGGGGGAGAGCAAGACAACGGACACTGTGAAAGAGGATAAAGAACCAACCAAAGAAGACAAAAAAGAAGATGAATAATCAAGGTCAAAGATAATGGTCTGAGATGGGAGTGAACATACTAGCCTGGTGATAGTGAGACTGCTGTTTTCTGCCTGGCTATAATAGCAAGAGTTAGTTATAAGCAGCTGACAAAAGACCCTATGGCCATGATACATACAAGTTACAACATACACAGAGTTCTTGATACTATACAAGTTACATATAAGACCAACAGCCCACGCTCCATCGAATATTCGGGGTTAGGGCATCCTCTCACAAGTCACCATCCTCTGTAAGAACAAACCCAAATCCACTACAGTTCCATCACATCCCACTCAATTGTCCTGTCTTGTCTACTCTTGGACAATAGACCCCCACGTCTACTTATGTCTATGGTTTGTGGTCTGTGGTCTGTGATCTGTGGTCTGTGGTCAAGATACAATAACCCCCCTCTGTTTTGTCTTTCCTTGTGCGGGAGGGAATACAAGGCTTTAGTTTTAGCCGCCCAGCGACTAATTCAGGAACCCTCCCAGTATTTTTATAATGACAAAGAATGGGGCTCGCCCAGTTTCCATCTTGTCTCGTTCTTTCTTACTATTAGCTTAGAAAAAGAAAATGTCTCTTTTTATGTATTTATAACTTTCCCTCCACCCTTGCTTGACAACCTCTAAAGCTTTTTCCACCTTTGGGAAGATCCCACGTTGCATCTTTCGTCACTTTTCACTTTTCCAAGTCGCTGTTGGTCCAGTTCCCCTCCACCCCCCCCATGGATGGATTCGCCTGTTGGTGGGCTATATTGTGGCATGCACGCAGTGGAAAAGAGATGATTCCATATATTACCCTAGGTTACAGTTCTTAGCCCAAGAAAGCAGGTCCAGCCAACTAATCCGGTGGACTAGAAAAGAAAACTGATAGCGGTGTTGGTTTTTTTTTTTTTTTCCATACTGTATAATATTAGAGGTGAGATATTACTGGCCAAAGATCCAAGATACTTCTCGAATCTTGTTGCATAGATACACACCTATTTCCCCCTCACATAGAAACTGTACACCCAATACAGTGAGAGAGTGAGAAAGAAAGAAAAAAAAAAAGTCCACCATTTTAAATGGTCTCTGTTAAAAAAGACATATCCTATAATACCCAATATGTATCTCTCTACCGCTTCCACATGCAAGCCAGCCAACCCCCAAAAGTCGCACCACTGCATCTGCAATGCATTCCTTTCCCCCCCACCTCACCTATCAGTTTGTTCGTTTGTTTCATTCACTAGTAAATTTGTTCATCCCGTATTTTCACCGTCATCTTCTCTCTCCTCAGATACCCGGTGTCTCCATTTTCTCTTTTGCACATTCTGTGGTCATGATTTTCGTTTATTTTCATTCTTTTGTTTGGTGATCAGACAACAAACAAGCAAACAGGGACTCGGAGAATTGACAGCAACGCAAATCAAATATGAGTGGGAACAATGAAACAGGGCATGGGCTAGTTGTCTGCAGTTAGATGCGCTGGAGATGTTGGTGTCCGCGTGATGTTCCGAAGAGGCGGTAACCAGATAGCTAGGAGTTTATAGAGTAAGAGGTGTTGTTCTTATTGAATGAATCAAGGTTTGAAAGGCTATGACTTGTCGTTAGAAAATCACTACGACATTGCACGAACTAAGATAATTATATCAATAGGGTTATATACAGTAGGGTTATTGACCTCGGTGAAGTCTTCGGTCAGTGTAGGGATTTCCTGGTGAGACTAAACAATACAGGTCATTACCCTTTTCACGCTATCGAAATACTCGACCAAGCAACGTCCGTCGTACAAGAATCCTATCACTTTTTATCATTTACTCACAACTTGCACTCATTATTTAGGGAATGTGCCACAGACATTGACCTGCACCTGCCGCAGTAAGTTTGGAGTATAAACGACTCAAAGTTCCCTTGCACATAACTTGATTGCCAATTCAAAGTCGCGTCATGCTAGTCAACAAAGATGTCGCGGACGAACTCTAAACAACAAGTACCCAACACGCTGAAGCGTGGCCCACCAGCTACATCACTCCAGGTCACGTCGAAAAAAAGAAAAAAGTCTAGACAGACAAAGGCCGCCGTGACTGCGGAGAACCTCGACCATCCTGTCTTGAGTCACTATTATGTACGCGTCCAAACCCTCCGGAGTTATCTAATCAGCCAATTGCCCCTGTCATCACGGATTCGAAAGAAGAAGATTGCCACGTTGGGGAAAAGGCAGAATGATGGGAAATCGCCGGATGTTCTCAAGATATCAGAGTTCTTGGACTCAACGCTTGTGGGTATCTCAGAGGTACCCGTGGAACCAGATGAACCCTTATTGTCAACCCCCACGCCGTCTGCTTCGGAAGAGTACAAAAAACTGCGGGCTTCCGCAATCGATTATGAAAAATCCCAAGTCACCATCTTTGGACCTGGAAGGAAAGATTTATTCAGTCAAGATGAGGTAATAAATCATTGTCTTTTTTTTGAGTTTTCGTGACCCAGTGCTGACACAACAATTTTCTAGATTGTTGATTTCTGTATTTGGCAACAGTTCCACCGTGAACGAGATAAACGACGTCCAGAACACGTAATCTGTGACGGCTATGAACGAAGCGTCTCAAATCGCCTTGACCGATCCGTCATCTTGGACCGCTCCATCCCAGGATTACTCCTCAAGCGGCAAAACGAACATGTTGATATATTGAAGCGGGACCCATGGCAGCAGGTTCTGACTCTACTAGGGAAAGCTGGCGAAGAGATTATGGTGAAGTTGATTTTGGATTGTGGTATCTACATTGAGCTCAAAGGAGGACATGGCAACATCTTCCAGTTGAGTGGTGCACCGCTGAGCAATCTGAAGCCGTTGGCCAAGGGGAGCACGATCAAACCACGGAATGATGAGTTTGATGACAAGTCACCACTGTATACACCAGCCCAGATAACTCTGTCTCGACATCGGATGCTTTATGGACGAGCGGCTCTCTCCAGTAAAGGTCGCGTCAAGACTGGTTTCAGACATATCCACGCCTTGAACCGTTGTCCAATGACTGAGCTTTTGAAGCTGTCGTCGCAAAGTCAAACTTCCATGACTCCCGACCCTGACGCCATGGATATCGACCAAGTGCCACAGCCAACATACGCTTACGGCGATCTTTCTACCCTCAAGATCATGGCACATGTCTTTCCGCGGCAGTTTGGCCTCCATAATGTCTTTACATCTCGGGTAAACACTTTTCAGACCGCACAGAAATTCCAGGATTACACGATGCGAGATGTGGAGTTGCGGGAAAAGTTTGGGAGACTGAGGAATGGAAGGTTGGAGTTTGATATCAAGATCCCAAAGAGGTTGCGAGGGGAAGCACATCGCTTGATCTGGCGGATGCAGGTTTTGCATAAACGGTGTTCGTATTGGGAGTTGTTGAGATACTATTGTCCCACTGTGTTTGATGGCCCAGAAGAGAAAATGACAATTATCTCGGGGCCACAGACCATTAATTTCACTCGGGCCGGTAAAGTCTCATCCGGGCCCGATGGTTCCCACCGTCCCAAGAAAACCCGTCGCCCTCCATTCCCTAAATCCATTCCCTTGAAGCCAGGTGAAAGTATCTCTAGCTACGCCACTCCGACACATCAGGTCTCTGCCTTTTGTCAATCTGTTATCTCCCGAATCGTCCCTCGCGAGCTTTTGGGAACTGGCCCTTTACAATCTCATAACCTTGACGTCATCCTTCGTTATATAGACCGGTTCATCTGCATGCGCCGCTTTGAAAAGATGACTCTCCACGACGTCGTCCAAGACATCAAGATTATGAATGTCCCCTGGCTGGCCCTTCCGTCTCTTCGATCCAATGCGATGAGTCTAACAGACCGCAATAAACGCCTCGAACTCATCCACGAACTCGTCTACTACATCTTTGACTCCCTCGTCACCCCCCTCCTCCGCAGTAACTTTTATGCCACCGAAACCAACACTGACCGCAACGACATCCTCTACTTCCGCCACGACATCTGGCGCGCCCTTGCTGAACCGCAACTCGCTGACCTCAAAGCTCGCATGTTTAGCGAGCTCAAATCAGACGTTGCCCGTATTGCCCTGGAAAGGTCTCGCCTTGGCTATAGCACGCTACGACTACTTCCCAAGGCTACGACTATGCGTCCAATTATGAATTTGAAACGCCGGCAGCTGACAATAGACAAGAGGAGTTCAAAAGTGACGTTGGGACCGTCGATTAACTCGGTGTTAAAGTCATTGCATTCTGTGGTGAAGTTGGAGAAGACACGGAGGCCGGAGCTACTGGGGTCGACTTTGACGGGAGTGGAGGATATCTATGTGCGGTTGAGGCAGTTTATGCTCAAATTACCGGTGCCGTTGCCGAGATTGTACTTTGTCAAGGTGGATTTCCAGGCGGCTTTCGATACTATACCACAAAGGGCTGTTACGGAGCTATTTCGAAAGATTCCTCAGGAGGAGAGATACCCCATCTTTAAACATGTGGAGATCAAGCCTGGCTCAAAGACCATTGGTCCAAATGGTGAGATGGTCTTTGGAGTACCGATGAGGAAGTTCCTGCAGACAGCAGAACTACCTAGAGATTACCGATCTTTCAAACGGCGTGTTGAAGATGAGTTGGTGGCAGCAGCATCCGTTCGGACAGTACAAGAAGTGCGAGATGGAGAGCATATCGTGATGGAAGGGGCTCTTGCAGCCAAGAATACCCGAGTCCCGGTGACCATAAAACGGAATACTGCATTCCACGGCACCATGGGACGGAAGGTATGGATAACTCAGTATCTCATTGATGAACTTTTGGAACCTCACATCAACCATAACATTGTCAAGATTGGCAAGAAAATGTACATTCAGAAGCAAGGAATCCCCCAAGGTTCCGTCCTCTCAACCGACCTCTGCAATCTTTTCTACGCCCACATGGAAGCCAAGGAATTCGGCTTTCTCCAGGATGGAAACCCCGATGATTCCCTCCTGATGCGGCTCATTGACGACTCATTGCTAATTACAACTGATAAGAAAAAGGCTGTGAAATTCGCCAAGACGATGATCCGGGGACTGCCTGAATATGGGGCTTCGGCGAATCCACTAAAGAGTCTGGTGAACTTTGAATTACGGGTGCGTGGTGTAACGGTTCCTCGGGCGGATGAATCGGCGTTTCCGTTTTGTGGGACTGTGATCAATTGTAGGACACTAAGCGTGGGAAGGCTGAGAACGGAGTTGGATGTGAGGGCATTGGCGAGGACTTTGACGGTGGATAATAGGAAGCCAGGACAGAACTTCCAGAAGAGAGTGCTGAGTAAGTTGGAGTCGGTGTTTAGAAGGGCAAGGAGAGTTACTAACTTGGATGATAGACTTCTTTCGGGTTCAATCTCATGCTATGTTTTATGACTGTACGCACAATCCAATGCATGTGGTACAGGCAAATCTCAAAGCGTCAATGAAGGATATCGCGGAACGAACTGGGGCGTATATCAAATGTTTGCCCCGAGAGCAGAAGCCCGAATCTCGCATAATCATCAGTAAGGACTTCTCTTGAATAAACTCACACGCCACAGGCCAACTAACAAGGCGTTCCCTTTACTAGGAACCATTGGCAAACTGGCTGAAGTAGTTCATCTACTCATCAAGTCACCGTCCAAGACACTCAAGTTTCCCGGATATAAATGTGAAATCCCAAGATCACAGGTTGTCTTGTAAGCTATTATCCTACTCTCTGTTGATATCAAACTCATATAATAATGCTTTCTATAGACACATTCTTGAAGCGTTCGGCACTGTATTCAAGGGCAAACAAGATCGTTATCGTGAAGTTCGTGAATGGGTTCACTCTGAAGCCATCAAAACAGCTGCCTCTGCCGCAAAACTACCAAAACTCAAGATGAAATCACTCACACAAGGATAACATTTCATGGGATAATCTCTAGTTCTGATTGAACTCTAGATAATACAATATCTCTTCTAATCACACACAATATAGATATGAAACTTGATATCAGATGCCATAACCAATCTCCCAGAAATGCCCCTTCCCTGTAAACCACGACCCTGAATACCCTCCACCCCATCTCCACGGAGAATCTCCGGGATACCCGAATCCCAACGCCCTTAGCACTGAATATGGCGAAGGCTCCATCATCCAGATCCCGCCCGTAGCAAAATCATCACCGAGGAGCATCGCCGACCAATACAGCCACCCAAGGACAAACAAGACATTTCCCAACCTCCGTATTCCCTTTGGAATCCCCCACAGTCTCGCAATATGGCCAATACCCCGCTGGATAGCGATACCAAGTGCCTGAAACAAAAAGAACATCATGGGCTCTAAAAATTTAGTACTCGGGACTGCCGTATATGAAGCCCCCGAATGCATTAGACCAGAACCCACAAATGCTGTCACTAGCAACGCCATCTTCTTCCCCGGGAACCGTCCCTTGCCAGGACCCCAAAGCCACCTCACCGGAGCCGTAAAAGGCGCACGAAAGGTCTGATGCCAGGTAATGCCCCATAGGCCACCAAGGCCAGAATCTAACACAGCGGTGACGGGGCCGAAAATGGGCGTATATTGCCATGGCTCGGCACGAAGAGGAAAGGCCAATGAGAAGAAGAAATACTGGACGAGATCGACCCAGTTGAAGACGACGTTCAAGGACGTTAGGATACACGTGAAGAAGAACAACTCGCGATACAAGGGCATAAAGGCCTCGGGGATCCATGAAAGGTGGGCGGGTGGGTATTCAAACGGTGGCAGCAATCCCCGCGGCCCCATCATAAAGAATGGATCCATTTCCACTAGAATTGACAATGCGTCCAGTATCAGAAATCCACTTACGATTATGGGGATCGTCTTCCACAGGAATTCACTCTGTGATGTGCACCGACGGAACCCAGCCTTGGAAACCAACGGCATAGCTGCCATGTCAATCTTTTCTTCTGTATGCGGACGTGTCGGCAGTGGCGGAGACGGCAGAGATGAAATCGCCCAAGTCCAACCGGCACCTCTGAGGGAACTAACGAGATCGAAGCCCCAAAGGTACCGAGTCATAAAAGAGGCATCATGGGGGAAAGACTGCCAGTAATACTCGGTAACATTGCCGTCCTTCTTCCCATCATCCGAAGATCGTGGCTTAACTCGCTTGGCCACCCTCTCCAAGTCTTGTCCATCCGTGAAAACCAAAACCATCGCCGCCACCATCGTGCCCCAGACGGTAATCATACCATTGCCATATCCACAGGCAACATTCGTGCTTGTCGACCGCCGGAGGACATCGAGGTTTACGGCGGCGACCAGGACGAAGACGGCATACCGAAAAGGTTTCACCCAGGGATATTTCTTTTGGGAGATGGCGAGGAAGAGCGAGGGGATGATGAAGCTGCCGACAAAGGTTCCGGGGATTAAAAAGGGGATGGCATCAGTGGTGCGGATTGCGTATTGAGCGGCATCGCTGTAATATTGGCGAAGGGCGATACTGGGGAAGGGAGAGGCCGCGATGGCGACGAACTCATCGTCAGAGGGAAAGACCATATGAGCAGATAGAAGATGGAGAATGATTAGAGAGAGAGAGAGAGAGAGAGATAGAGAGAGATAGAGAAAGATAGAGAAAGATAGAGAAAGATAGAGAAAGATAGAGAAAGATAGAGAAGGATAGAGAAAGATAGAGAAAGATAGAGAAAGATAGATGTCGGTAATATATCGTTATCGATGACGATATTCAACGTGGCCAGTTGGTATCTTGTGTAGCACAGGTCCTTCCGGGTGCTCAACTATCACAGGTCCAAACCGGGTTAGACAAACGTTCACCATGTAAACGCAGAGAGCCAGATTACCCTTTGGTAAGAAAAATAAAAGAAGAGATATAAAGACCCTCAGCTAATCCATCTGCCTTCATATCCTCGCAAAGTACCTACCACATGTATTCCAAAAAAAAAAACAAAGTTCTTCCATATAACGATTCGCTATTAATGGGTCAGAAAAGGTTGATCTTGGGTTATTTTCAAATGTTGCCCTGCTGTCAAACTACGTAACCATTGCATCTCTACTAGAGAATTTGCATTCTTTAATGGAATAAAACCAGGCTTTACCGATTGGATTTACGCTTGGGACGGGTCAGGGGCGGCTGACCAGCATCCTGAGGAACGGGGAGAGAGCCTCAGATTGTGAACAAACCAACCAATATTGGATTTTGTATGAACTTGTATGGTTATGTAATTTTCTTTCAGTATTATCTTTCGATGAAGACAAACCTCATATAAGGCATATATCCTTTGGACAGTCGTTTTCTTGATTACGGTTATTCCATGTTACTATCGCGTCGTCCTCTCATATCCACCTGGCTGCAGCTGTCAGTTATGATCTGTCAGTTGCCAGCCCATCGGGGAAGGAAGAACAACGGCGTAATTGCCACCGAGGTTTCGCGGCGGAGGAACTGTTTGTTTCCCGTTTGGGCCACAGACTCGGGAGTAGCGTCGTAATGTAATGGACAAGGTAGTTGCCTTGTTCAAAGGTAATGTGTAACCACCAGGAACTTCAGTATAACAAAACAGAATGAAAACTTTTTTTTTTTCCCAAGTATCAACCTTATGAAAAGGGACCAGATTACAATTTCATAATATTCTTTGCTGTAGTTTACATTGCCTTTACCTTACTTATTGTCAACTGAATTTTCCATAATCGGTTTTTCCTACCCTCCCTCAGTCCTGGCGCAAGCCGCAGACTCAGCCTGTGGGAAGTGATATGAATTGTCAGGGTTGTAAGATGGATAAATATAACCAGGCTAGATGCCCTTTGCTCTTGTTGGTTGAGTGCGACGCTGTGGGCGGTTTGGTGTGCTAGCGGGTTATCGTCTCCTCTTGTCTCTCGGGTGTGGCGAGCGGGTGTATCTGCTTCCCTCTGGATACTCAGCTGGAGATGATATTGATGCTTTACAAGCCCTGTATGGCCTTTGATAGAGGTTAGACTTTCAGAAATTTACTTGGTGCCGCTGTCTGTCCTCCTCCCCCTGCCCTTACTTCGTCACATTCTCATGCACTTCAGCCTGTTGCATTTTCACATGTTCTCGTTTACAGATATAGAAATGTCAATAATCTATAGCCTAGGAATATCTGGCATTACTACAAAGTACCACGAGTTCCATCAATGATATTTCTTTTTCAAAATCTGCCACTTGTTCTTCTTTCTCTCTCTGTAAACAAATTTCCCTATCCCATCTGCTTCACCGTATCCAAACAAACTTTTTCCCTCAAAACTTGCTCAAAATCCCATAACAACCAACCCATATCTCTTAAACCCTTGAACCTAAACAGCGCCCCCGGCACCGATATTTTCAGCCGTCTTCTTCAGCTCCAATCCTGACGCTATAGTCGCGGTAATTTCCTCAAATTTGCTCCAACATATCGACTATTTTGAATTACAAGTTCAAATTCTTCTCCCCTTTTTTTCTGTCTTTTTTCTCGACGGTATCGTGTCTCACCCCGTTCGTATAGTTTTTGTTGATGGCTTTCCCCTCTTACCAATACATCCACGTCCTATCATCAGAGACAAAACAATACCTACGGAAACCACACTAGAGCTGAACGACCGACCATATCTCTACGACCCAGGGACTTCTTTTTTTGTCCTTCCTTATTTGTGTACTCATACCTTCCAGACCTATTCCGCAATCGCGAAATAAACAGTTCTTCCTCCTCATAGGTTCATACCCTCATCGACTCAATATCCCCATTGAACTCTCTCAAATCCATATATTTGCCGCTCCGTCAACCAGCCTCGGAAACCCACCGCCATCATGTCCAACGCCGAATTCTACAATGACCCTTACTATGACCCATTTGCCCACGACAACGGTGGTCCACCTACCGCTCCAGCTATAGTAAGCCTTATACTCATTAACCAGTTCATCTATTCACTCCCCCTCCCCGACTAACCATCTGCTTCCCACGCACAGACATACGGCGACTCCACCACTGCACCCCCCGGCGTCGATACACCCGCCTCTGTCCCTTCTCCAGCCCCGGTCTCCTCCGGTTACCCTCCACACCCCACCCAACCCACCCACGGACCGCAACTCTCTGCTTCTGCCTCCGCCCCGCAAGCCCTCCACCCGCAACCGCAGCAATATGCCTTTCCCCCAACTCACAATCCCCACTACCCTCAACATGCCCACCACCTTCCATCCCCTTCCCCCGTCTCGCCAACCCCGGGAACCCCCAACAATCCCATACAAATGCAACTCTCCTATGGGCCCGCCGTCCCCAACGCCATCTCTCCTGCCTCTTCATTCGGCCCCGGCATCCCACCACAGCAACAGCCACAACCGGGCCACCCATCGCAATACCCTCCCTCTTATGCCCCCGGACATCCCATGTCGCCCCAGAACATGGCCATGGTCCCCCACAACCCAGGTGCTCCGCATCTGCAAATCCATGAACTAGACTCGGGACCGCAGACTCCCATAATCCCCAACGCCGAGCAACAAGCCATGTCCCAACACCACCAAAAACAACAACTAAATCTCGCCAATAACCACCAACGACAAGTTGAAAACCAAAGGCTTCATGACCAGGAATACATGAATCATATGCAGCATCTCAACCACCAACAGCAACAACTCCAACCACAACTTCAAATTGCCCCTCCCCCCATGGCCTACATCTCCCCACCCCAAATGACAATGCCCACTTCCGTCTCCCCCGCCCCCACTGCCCCCTCCGTCCAATCATCAATACCCCCCCACCCCAGGCACCCACAGCCCGGTATGCAAGCCCAGCCACCCAACATCAGTGTCGTCGCCGACGCCCCCGAACCCGCCAAGCCGCACGCACCCGCTGGCCACGATAAAGGATACAAACAAAAAGCTAAGCGTGCTGGGTTTTTGGGTGCCGTCATGGCTGTCTTTTGTTGCTGCGGGGCTACGGCGTGTCAAGGTTGTATGGAAAGCTGCACAGATTGTGCAGACTGTTGTGCCGAAGCTATGCAATAAATTGACTTAAAAACTTGCTCCTTTATTCATATCTAGTGTGTATAATAGAATACTGCAGCTTTGTTCGTCACCCTCCGTTTACATATTTCATGCACATGACATCACTGTCAAATTTTGGTTTTCCTTCACTATACTTCCAATGATATATACTGAACGCCGTATTGCCTTTGACATTTCATGGCAAAAAATCAATGAATCTAGTTCATTTAATCCTAACGGCAACACGCCGTCGTAATGCAATATCATTTTATGAACGCAAACCCTTGAACCAACAAAACCTCCGTGTCTCCGTGAATCATGTATACAACCCAGACTTATATCCCCCCAACGGACCTAGCTTTTACAAAAGTGGTTCCTCATAATACACATCTAAATCAACTTTGAACCATTGAAATTCCATCTACCGAGACAGCTCAACGTAGTTGGCAGGGAACAGACCAGAGTCGCCCTGGTAGTGACCAAACCACCAATCCTCATCAGGGAACTCGACATTCGTGATGGTACCACCCTCGGGGAAGGAGAGCTCTATAGATGCGGTATTAGTACTTGTTTACATGATAATCCACGTAGAATATCAATATCAAACCTACCATTGTCTTCAGCGGCCTCGTAATCGTACTGCGCAATGGCAGTCTGGCCAACATCTCCACCAGCAGGGGCGGCCGGTTCCGGTTCCGGCTCCGGCTCGGGAATTGCCGGGGGAGCAGGAGGCAGAGAAGGAGCAGCAGCGGGCTCAGGAGTAGCAGCACCGCCCTCAATCAATTCGACGTAGTTGCTAGGGAATAAACCAGACTCGCCGGCAGTGTTGAACCCGAACCACCAGTCCTCATCGACCTGCTCAATGTTGTATACAGTCTCGCCCTCCTTCAGCTCGAGCTCATTGTCCTCAGCACGCTCGTAGTCGTATTGCGCAATGGCAGTCAGTCCACTGCCACCAGCAGCCACGGTCTCTTCGTGTACTGCAGCAATAGCAGCACCAGCAGCTGCGCCGACAGCAGCAACCCCAGCAACAATAGCGGGCGTAACAGATGCAGGCGCCGGCGCTGGAGGAGCCGGAGCAGGTGCAGGCGGGGGAGGTGAAGGCGCTCTCGCGGGGCTAGGAGCACGAACAGGAGCAGCCGGAGGAGGGGGAGGCGGCGACGGGCTGCGCGCAACAGCAACGGGCACACGAATAGGCGAGGGCTCACGCTCCGGTTCGGGCTCATATGCAGGTTCAGGTGCCGGCGGAGGTGCAGAGCGGGTAGGAAGACCCGGCAAAGCAAAACCACCGGCGGGCGAGTCCGAGGGGCGAGTCGAAGAAGGAAGAGGGGGCGGCGCGTCGTTGGTAGCCGCAGCCGAGGGAGGACGAGGAACACCCATACCGATAGGTTGGGCTTCCTTGAAGCGATCGCGAACCGAAGCGACGGGAACCGACTCTGACTCCTCTTGCTGTTGGGATTGCGCCGGTTCGTTATCTCCGGTAGCATTGGGTGACAGTGTACGGCTGTAAGCAGGGGCGCTAACAGACCAAGACTTGCCAGTGTATCCACTCTTCCACTCGCCAGTCTTCTGAACACCAATAGGCGGAGCGCTGGAAATCAAAGGGGCAGCAACGGGTGGAGCAAGAGGAGTCTTGCCCTTCTTCTCGGCCCAAATCTGGGCAGGAGTCTTGCCACGCTGATCAGCAAAGGTGCGGCTAGCAACACCAACAGGGGGGGTGGCGACAGTGGGAGCTGCGCCGAATGAACCAGGAAGAGCAGGCTTGGTGCCAGTGAAGGTAGAAGCACCACCAAACTTATTGGCAACCTTGGGCTTGGGGAGAGAGGTCAGACGCTCAGCCTGGCCGGGTTGTGTGAAAGCAGCAGTACGTTCCGCCAAACTCTTAGGGCGCTCATCCGCTTGCGGAACACTCTCCTCGGGTTTCTGGGCACGCGCACGAATCGCGGCAATGTCAACCTTGCCAATAGGCTCATAGGCACCCTTGACAGGAACTGGCCGGTAGTCTTCCTTGTTCTTAGCTTGGGCACGGATAGCATTGATGTCTACTTTTCCAATAGGCTCGTAACCACCTCTGACAACATCAGAATCAGCCTCAACAACCTTTTGCTCAAATTGAGACGGTTGCTTCACCTTGGTGAGCTCAGCCATGTTAACCCTGGTAGGCTTGTAGGCTGATTCGACCTTTTGAATCTCAGAGCGGGTGACGGGCGGCGCATCAGCACCCCAGCCATCATCATCCGTCTCCTGCTTACGAGATCGCGCTGCGACAAGAGGGTTAATACGGGAGGCACTCGTAGAAGTAGGAGTGAAGACAGGCTTCGAAGCGGCAGGAGGAGGGGGACGAGAAGCGGCGGAAGCAGCTGGGCCTCCAGAGTATTTCGCGCCGGAGGCATCGGCAACCTTCTGGACAATCGATTCGGGGGTGAGGTCGGAGGTGGAGCGAGCAGTAATCTGAACATGGTAGCCCTGGAGGACCTTGGAAACGGTGGACATGTGGCTGGTGAAATAGCCCTTGGTGCGCTCAGGAACACTGCCGCCGCACCAGGCGATCAGCACGTTCTTGGGGAGCGCCGAATTGGGGTCCTTGACCTTGACAAAGGCGAATTGAATGCGGCCCTCGTTGAAGTCCTCAATCAGATCGTCGAGCTCGCCCTCTGTAGTGAAAGCATATTGTTAGCATTGGGAATAATGGAACAAGTTTCAAGCACACCAAGACATGCATATGATTTAGCCGTATTGAGCATTAAAGCTTCACTGCGGGGTGGATCTAGGGAGCCAGTAGCAGCTAGGAATTGAAGCCTACCTCCTGAGTCTTCAACTTTAAGTACACTCTCCTTGTTGCCAGAATCTTTAAAGGCATTGGCCAAAGGTGCTTGCACGTAGAAAAGTGCCCAATGGGCAAAAGTGGCCGACTTGGAGGAGATGTTTGCGTTGATCACCGCATTATAGCTATTTTTGATCGAGGGGCCGTTGGTCGACAGGTTCAGGGAAGCCATGGTTGCGGTATGTATGGATGTCTAGGCGTGAGCTTCTTAGTTTACTAAGATCGTAGGGATAATCGAGTATGCGGTAAGTCGTAAGAATCGTCAATAGAAGAAAAAGAAAGAAGAGGATAAGATGAAAAGGCGACGCGCGCAGCACCAAAAGAAATGGCAATTGGCAATGGAAACAAGGTATCGTGAGGAACAACAAGAGATGTTGTGGCGTGGGGGGGGAAGAAAGGAAATAGAAAGAGCAAGGAAGAGTGAATAAGATGAAGAAAAAAAAAAGACCAAGATGGAGTGAGCGCCGGAATGGTAGAATATGGGCGACAACAAGGAGGCTGACTGAATCGGGACAGCGGCCAACCGCTTGCGAACAATAGATGAGCCAACGACAGACGAGACGATGCAAGTTGAAGGTCTTGGACAGGGAAAAAAGGAAATTGAGAATGCACTTGAGCACAAAGTACGGACAAGGCTGAGAATTGGAAGTCGGGAAACTGGGGATAGCAAGTTCCTTCTTTGTACGGGGAAGTGGAAAGTGTGGAAGATAGTGGAAACTGCAAGACGCTAGAATTTATAGCCTTGATGTCAAGATGCGGAAGGTGCAGATGCAGGAAGATGGTGGAGGTGGAAGGTACCAGGTACCTACCTACTGGTGCTGTGGTTCCGAGCTTCAGGTGGAGGGAAGGAGGGAATGAGGAAGGAGGGAGGAGCGGGGAGGTGCTTATTGCGTTGTAGTAACTGCTATTCCAAGTTGCAGGCCAAATGTGACCAGAAGCGTCGGGTTTAATAAGGAAGTTGAAGCAAGTATATATCGTCACTTTGAACGTACGCAGGTCGTTTGAAGATGACGAAATAGACAACATAAGAGAGACCTGCATGATACGAAATCAAATAAAATAAAATGTGCAAAGCTGTGCTTATTATATCACCACCAACTACACCTCCCACGGTCACCCAACGTTAGGCTACAAAAGCGCCTATAAATTGCGCTCACATGCTTGAAAACTAAAGCTCTAAATGGTTCACAACATGTTTCCAAGCGCAAAGATGCGTCATCCTGCCCAGCCTCAATTGTTGGCAGCCTAGCCTTGTCATTGACTTTTTTTTGTCATTCTCCTACCTCATCCAAATACCTACATCGCAACATCCAGGGTCACAGGGGCTGTGCAAAAGGGCTCTTCGGGATGGAAGCAAAGAAAGCTCCGCCGCAAGCACCTAGCTCTCTGTCTTGCTTAATATTAGCGCCTGGCCAGGGACAGCTAGAAGCTTGCATTCCCCCTTCCCATGTTTTCGGCTTAGGTGGGGTTGATTTCGGGTTATGTGAGAACTACTAAATCACAACCCTGTTTCATTATAGAGCTACTAGCTGACTGTACAAGTATGGCATTATCTTCTTTAACCCCGGTAAAACCCTTAGGAATAGTCAACATGTTCGCAATGGCACTGACGACCGTGTGCTATCGACAACCACTTTAAGCTCCTTGATCATTGGCTATCCCACCTATAACGACATTTGTCCCAACCCTCCAGTCTTGCGATCTAAGCCAATTTAGTCGATCCCCCACACAGACAACAGAGGCACCGATTCGAGCCTCCCGCAATTTCCTTTCTGCCACCCATACCCACCCAATTGCCAGCTCAATTGCTGCTTCTCAACTGCCCACCATGTCTCCTAGCATGTCGCTTTTCTCGGTCAATGCCATCTTGATCCTCAGTGGTGAGGATGGATCACGGATATTGGCCAAGTACTACAACTCTCCCCATCAGGGCGCTGGTACGTACTGTTCTGACACCAATGCCGTGTGGCCATGTGGTGACCAGATGGCCTAGGTAGCGCTTCTCAATATGGTTCCGGCGCACCGCTATCAACAGCAAGCTTCTCAAGCACACCCCACCGATCAATTGGTCCACTACGGACCCATTGAAGCTCCAGAAGACTAACCGCACCCTCTTGACTAATATAGGCTCGCCCGCCAACCCCAACCCGTATGCCGACGTTAAGGCGCAAAAGACCTTTGAGAAGGGCCTCTTCGAGAAGACCGCTAAGAAAAACAACGACATCATCCTGTACGACAACCGTGTCGTCCTTTACAAGATCGACTCGGATGTGATTATCTATGTCATTGGCAGCGTCGATGAGAACGAGATTCTGCTCTATAATGTTATCCTTGCTCTGCGCGACTCTCTTCACCTATTATTCAAGTACGCCTACTACATCTAATTACCTACCTGCTATAAGACTGTACAGATCACTAATATCCTATTTCTAGGCAATCTGTTGATAAGCGCACCATCCTTGAGAACTACGATCTCGTTGCTCTTGCCATTGATGAGATTGTCGACGATGGCATTGTCCTCGAGACCGATCCCACCATCATCGTCCACCGCGTCAGTAAGGCGCCGACCCAAGACGTTGCTATTGGTCGTATTGATCTCAGTGAACAGGGTGTCAACAATCTGGCGCAGCTTGGACGTGCTAAGCTTAGTGATTGGTTACGGCAGGGACTGTAGGCGGGTGTTGGCGTTATTATGAGATTTTATAGATGAAGGCAGACGATGCGGCCAATGTTTTCAGGGATCATTGCGCTGAGGGGCGAACGATATACCACATTATATGACACTTATCTTCTCTGAGATTGGGCTTGAGATTTCCAAGGCTTCAGGCTTCGGAATATAGGGACTTGTGGCCTTGAGCCTCTGATTTTCTCATAACCTTTTGTCATCGGACAATCTCAAGAATACACGTTAATGACTCCAATTTTTTCAACATACAAAATCCTTGACTTTTATCTATATACCGCTTTTAGTCTGTATCTATCATGTTATTCATTATGTTCGGATGTCACACGCGGCCTTCCGTAGACGATTCATAACTGCACCGGCGATATCCGTATCATCTACTACACCATCAACAAAGATGACGTCTGCACCTCGTCTATCAAGGGTTCTCAAAGCTTGGAAGAGGCCTTGCGCAATTCCTCTGATGTCCTTGGACAGATCAATATCGTAAACAACACCAATGACCTTTTCATCATCACTAAGGAGGCTGCTCTGTAATACTGTAAAGGACTCATCCTCATCTTCATACCCCTTCAGTTTTGGCGCCTCCTTGAGCATCCCCGTCTTCAGACCACCCGCAGGACCCCACCGTTGAGTTCTGATGATGCCAATCTTGGAATCACTCTTAGCGCTGATGGCGTCCTGAAAGTCTTCCGTCACTACCTGGTTCTGAGCATCCTCAAATGATGCTTCATATAGCGTGACTCGTGCTTTAGGACTGTAGTGCCTATACTTCATCCCCGGCGCCCGCGGCGCAGTCTTTCCAACTTCACTTTGATCCTTATATCCAATTATAGTCCCCTCCCATCCAGAACATTGCCGTATCTCCTCCAAGCTGACACCACCCGGTCGTAGCACCGCCGGAGGGCTACTCAAACCATCTACCACTGTGCTTTCCACGCCGACACTGCATGACCCACCATCAATGATAATCTCGATACGACCCTTCAAGTCATCCAACACATGTTGCGCCGTAGTGGGCGATGGCTTCGTCGATGCATTAGCCGACGGCGCCGCCAACGGAACTCCCGCCAACTTGATCAGTGACAAAGCCAATGGACTCTGTGGCATGCGAACCCCCCATGTCGGTTGTCCTGCCGTAACCTCTGGCGCCAACTTTGAATCCCCTGCATTCGGCAACAAGATCGTCAACGGCCCCGGCCAAAACCTCTCAATCAATGGCCTGTAAATCTCTGGAATAGGATTCTTCCCCTCCGCACGCACTGCCCCCGATGGATCTATCAAAGCACGCAACATATCCAAATCAGCAACGTGTGAGATAAGAGGGTTATCGGACGGCCGGCCCTTGGCGGCGTAGATACCGCGGACGGCGGGTGACCGGGTGGCGTCGGCGCCAAGGCCATAGACGGTTTCGGTGGGGAAGGCAACGGGAGTGGCAGAAGTAGTGAGGTAGGAAGCGGCAGACTCAAGAGCGGCCATGGCGGGGGTTATGGTGGCGGGGGTGGGAACCCAAGTGTCGAGGGAAGTGGGCTGGGCGAAGGCGCCGAGGGGCGTGCCTGTGATTTTGACGATGCGGGTTTCGAGGGACATGGCGGCGGTGAAAAGGAGGGAGGTTGATATACGTTGAAGGCGAGAAGCTGCGAGAGAGCGGCTGAATGCTCTCGCAGTGGATGAGAAGCGACGGATGGACGCCACGATTGGAAGTATGTGTGATGGACGATGTGGAGGGTTATTTGAAGATTAAGAGGTACTGATTTTTGGACAAGCCCAAGGTAAAGAATTGACTATAAATTAAATAAAAACCAATGAAGTTGAAGGTAAAATGAATTTGCAGAAAATATAAAATTGAGTAGGCGCAAAATAGAAAGGGTTCTAGCTGTGGATTGATTTGATAAATGGAGCGGCAATTACAAATTTCGTATATATATATATATATATATTTTTTTTTTTTTGGTTCAATAGAAAAGGGGAAGGAGCTTGGTTGTCTGACAGTTGACTCATTTTGACATAAAGAGTACTCTCTTTATGAATAAACTTCACTATCACATGTCAACTTCGAGCGCTACGAAGCATTGTTATATGTCTAGTAGCTCTAGATACTATTCAACTGCATTTGATTTACTAAATGAGCTTTATGAGTTTGCTATCATTAAATGCGGCTCAATTGATGTGTAATTTTCGCTGCTTTCCGTGTTTGGAAAAGGCCTAAAACGTAGTAGGTAGGTAGGTACTACTTTGGGTGACTAATGTTGCACAGCCTTTAAAGCTTGCTTACGTAACCACACTTACATTTCTATCGTCAACATAAGTCCAGATATGTACAAAAGTAGTTGTATATTAAAAAAAAAAAAAAAAAAAATTTGCCAAGTTTTTCATCATTATGAAGCCTTGACAAGAGATCTAGCTTTGAGTCTCTCATCTTCACTCAACACCCATAAGAATCCATCTTCACTTTCCATCTCTGCCACTGCCGCCATCTCATCCCACTCCTCTTCTTCCATGTTTACAACCATGAGGATCTGCGAAACCTTGGCGAACAATTCTCTGACGCCGTAATTTCCTTTTGCTACGGCGCCAATGATACTGCTAAAGTCCTTCTCCATACGGATTGCCCCATACGCATTCGTGCGCCCAGAGTAGCTCCATATTCTCTTTTCTAGAATACGTGCCAAGTATCGCGCCGTGATATCATGTAGGTCCGCGTACGTCTTGGGTGTCATAATCCGGGAAATAGGTCGCATCAGCTGGTCCCATCCATGTTCAAACCGTCGTGAAATCTGATCCAACAGTTCCCCGAGATCTTGATCTTCTTGCTCGGCAAGCTCCTCAAGGTCAAGTTCACTCAACGAGTAGTCTGTGTCGCGGAAGGTCTCTGACAGAATAGGGCGCAGCCTTAACTTGACCACATTGTTGAAGAGAACTTGGATACCCTCTGTCAGAAGCTCGGTAGTCTTTCCAGTAAAAGAGTGCAGCATGTTGGTAAGATGTTGGGCAACTATGGCTGCGTCTTTGGGGTAGGGGAACGCATGTGATGTTTGAGAGCTAGGAACAGGTGTTACTGGCGTCGAGGTGGCCACCTGTTCAGGCGTGGTTCCCGTTTTCCCGGCCACAATACGGCTGAGATAATCATTGGCCAAGTCCAAACTGTTAATCAACACAATAAACTGAATGATTTTGTCCTCGGGAGGGAAACCTCCTTGTACAATGGGCTTAGGGTATGACTCGTCGCGCATCTTGCGCTGGATCATTCCAACAAAATCGGCACCAAGAACCCGCGCAACGGTAGGAATAACGGAAGAGACAACGTCCTTTTGTGATGTTGAGAGACACTTTTCTATCACTGCATTGACAATGAAGACAACATCATCTACAGCAAGAATGATGAAGGGTGGGCTACTACCCAAAGGCTTTGTTGGACTCAATGTCAAGCCAGCGGGATACTCGTCAAGTTGAAATGCCTTCTCAACGGAACGACGGAAAAAGAATGTAGAGAGAACGTTGTAAGGAGTAGAGAGTTTTGAGGATACCTTTTTGATCATATTGGATTTTGCCAATACGTCCGGTATCACCTGGCTTGTGTCTTGTGGTGAATTGGGGTCCTGCCATCACATGTTAGCAATCTATTAAACATTGGCGCATCTGCAAGAACAAAGACTTACTTTGCACTTTCCGGCAAGGAAGCGCGTATACAGTGACCATCTGCCCAACATCATAGCAATCTCCCCCAATAGAGCATCAACTTCCTTCATGTCTACACCCTCATCCTCACTTTGCCGTGGATTTGCCCCATTGCCATTCGCAGGTGAGTTGACCCTCGGAATAGCATTTCGTTGTTGTTGCGGTAAGAAACTCTGCACCAAGAACGAGAATGGATAACTCTTCACGTCCGTCAGTCGTCTTGGTACATGTCGTTCATCACTCCATGAGTCAATGATAATACCACCCTGAACATCAACCTCCTGCTGTAACCGCTCAATGACCCGCGTCATCTTTCCTGCACCATAATGTCTCTCGACAAGTCCGCCGTGTCCTTCCACAACCTGCGCAATGTGCTCAAACAGCTTCGTCAACGCATTGGCATAGAAGAAACCCTCAGTCTTGTGCGCCTCTGTTGCTTGCTTGAGAGTTGCACGCGCCGTCCCCGAAACACCTTGACAGACGAACTTTCCATAGATATCTAAACCAACATCGCCCCTCCCAATAAGCGGAAATAACTTGAAGAACCTTGTAACCTTTTGCGAGTCTCCTTCTTCCGCCGCCTTTTCAAACTCTCGCAAGAACAACCCGCAAAGACTCTCTTTCGCATTCTCCAACGTCAACCACGGCGCATCCGGAACCTCAACACTGGGAACAATCGCTGCCGCGAATCCACCCTTTGTAATTGCCTCTGGCACCCGCCCCGCCCTCTCAATATAACCAGCCGCCGCCTCCCAATCCTGCGGCGCCCCCATACTCCCAACCACACCATTGATACAAGCCTTCAACTCCGCCACCTGCTCAACAACTCCCAGTGTTGCCTCCACTCGACTCTTCTCCAGATCTAGCGCGCGCACCTTATCGCTTAGCCGGCCGGCCGTCTCCGCTGCTGATGCGACCATTTGAGTACCAACAGCGCGCACGGCAATCGCTTGGCTGTTCAGAGTTGTCCGGAGGAAGTCGAGGCGCTGGAGATCACGGGCGAGGGTTGCTTGGGAAGCGAGGAGAGTGTCGAGGCGTGCAGTGAGGTCGGAGTCGCGAGTTTTGAGGGAGGAGAGGGCGGCGCGGACGGCGGTGATGTCAGTGGCATTATGTATGGATGGCGGGGGTTTTGGGTCGGAGGCGCCGCGGGTGCTTGGGGTGGCCGGGGTCCGGGCTGTGGAGGACATTATGGGATTGTATGCGGGATCGATCGGTGTCAGAATTAGCGTTCAATTGTTCGAGGATGTTGATGTCCCGATTGGATTAACCGTTTACTACTTCATCCAAGTTGAAGGTGACGGGACGATGACTAAAAGTTCGGTTTCTTCAAGGCCATTTAGTAGGCGAGAGGTATCATCAAGATCATCGATATGAATTGAGATTGGTAAAATCGCCTAAGCGATGGGCATTTTGATATCAATTGGCGGGCTTGGAAGATGATTTATGGTGGTAAGAGCAACCCCGGCCAGAATATCCTGGCAATTGTTTTCAATTGACGTCTCAAAGCCAAAGTGACCTTGAGCTGGTGGGGGGACACGTAAGGTTGCTTGGATGCTTGAAGACTATTATATGCACTGTGCCTTTAGGCGGATTGAGCTGCAGATACAGTGGTAATGTGCTGAGCTTTAACTGCTAAAGTTCACTAAGCGGAACAGTGTAGTAGTCCCACGCACTGTCCTCCCATTGTACTAAGACGATCACCATCACGATCACGATCTTGAGAATGACGAGATATAACTTGAAAAGTAGAAACTTGAAACACCATATTGCCTTTACAAAATCGTAATAACACCCTCTTTTAAATAGACACACACACACACACTGTGTCATGTGACAAACGACAATATATGCTTTGAACTGCAAGTCTAATGCTTCTTATGAGATCTAAATATCTATACCATGTCATACCACTGTATACTATTGCCAACTGCAACTCTCGTGTCTAAACATCCGTTTTCTTCTTCAAAGTAACACAACCCAAATATAACATAAACAAAGAAATAGCGAATCAAACAATTGACCAACCGAGTTTAAAATCATGCCAATCTTCCATCCGGCTACACGGCCTGCGAGTAACCGCTTCCCATGCGCACAGGACCGTATTTCATAAACTTTCGCAACTCATCGGCCCAAAACACTGTACTGCACAAAGCAAACAGCCCAATTAGATCACCTAAACTTAGAGCCTCCGTCTGGAATACATTCTGGAAGAAGGGGAAGTAAATGACCAATAGCTGACCGAGTACAGACAGCGACACAGCCCAGTTAAATAATGAGTTAGAGAAAAGACCAACTTCCCCACGAATAATCGATTTTGTAGACGAACGGCATGCCAGAGCATTGAACATATCAAACAGCACAAAGCATGTGAAAGTCATGGTCGTATCGCGGCGGCTGACTCCTCCATCTTTCATCTCACGATAGTAGACGAACATGGTACCAATCATAATGACGGCAGCAGACGAAAGAACGCGGGATATAACGGCTTGAGTCAAGACAGGGTCGGAGCGGCGGCGGGGAGGCTTGTACATAACGTCCTTTTCAACAGCCTCAACACCAAGTGATTGCGCGGGAGGTCCATCCATGATAATGTCTGTATTTGTAGTTAGCTTAATGATTATAACTTTTATTGAGCGAGGCATTCGGAAACTTACTGATCCAGAGAATCTGCATGGCGTTGAGGGGGTTGCGGAAACCAAGGCAGGTGCAAAAGAAGACAAGAGCAAGACTTGCAGCGCTGGTGCTCAGTTGGAAGGTCAAGAAGTTCTGGATGTTGGAGAAAATACCCTTGCCCTCCTCGATAGCGTGTAGGATAGTTGAGAAATCATCATCAGTCAAAATCATATCGGCAGCCTCTTTGGCTACATCTGTACCGTTACGGCCCATGGCAATACCGATATCAGCCTTCTTCAAGGCCGGGGCATCGTTGACACCATCACCAGTCATAGCGACAATGTCACCACGAAGCTGCAGAGCTTCAATAATCTTGAGTTTGTGGTCAGGGTTAGTACGGGCAAAAATGGTCGTGTTTTGCATAGCATCGGCAAGTTCGTGCTCAGACATCTTATCAACATCCTCACCACGGAGAACGGGACGAATGCTTCCGTGACCGGGAGCAGACTCCTTGGCAGTAGCAATGGACATGCCAAGTTGCTTGCCAATGGCAAGAGCAGTGGCCTCGGAATCTCCAGTGATCATGATAACTTTGACGCCACCCCGGAGAAGTTTGCGAATAGAGTCGGAAACACCTAGGCGAGGAGGATCACGCATACCAACAAGACCAGCAAAGACCAGATCCTTGTAAGCATCGACGGGGTTGGATGCGCCCTCTCCACCACGAGTTTTAGACCGGAACGAACGAGGAACAGAACCAGAGGCAAACGCCAATACACGCAGGCCCTCGGAAGCCATGGCATCGGCGGCGTCGAGAGCCTCCTGGCGGCGCTGAGCATCAAGAGTGACCTGACGGCCCTCCTGATCGACATAAGTATCACACGCCTCGATAACACGATCAATGGATCCCTTCATGTAAGCAAATTCTTCGCCATTCTGCTGATCAGCCATGACAACACCCATCCATTTGCGGCTAGAGCTGAAGGGGGTTTCCGCCACAGGCGCACCCATGGTCTCACGAGCATCAAGCTCCTTAAAACGGTCCATCAGATCCATCATAGCAACATCTGTGGGCTGGCCGACCCAGCGGGTCAAAGTGTTGGCGTGCTTCTCATCCTGGGTTGAAGAGAGAACAGCATGGGCGCGGTTGGCCGTGTCACTACCATCGGCAAACTGGCGAGCCAAGCGAGAATTGTTCGCAACCGTTCCGATGCGTACGATGCGCAAAGTAGCATTGTCGGTCAGGATCTCGGAGTTCTCGGTCTCATTCTCCACGTTGACGGGCCTTTCGGTACCAAAATACCAAACACGAGTAGTAGTCATGTGGTTCGTAGTAAGTGTGCCGGTCTTGTCAGTGCAGACAACATTGACAGATCCCAAAGTTTCAACCTTGGGCATGCGACGTACAATGGCATGGTGCCGAGCCATGCGGTGCACACCCAGGGCCAGAGTGACGGTGACGATGATTGGCAGACCTTCAGGAATAGCAGCAACAGCCAAGGAAATTGAGATGGTGAATATATCCAGAAGCTTCTTACCCTGAAGCCAACCGACAAACGAAATAAGACCAATGACAACAAAAGAAGCTTTGCTAAGCTGTGAACCAAGATCATCCATAGAAAGCTGCAGAGGAGAACGAGGGCTTTCAGTGCTAGAAACGCTAGTAGCCACAGCACCAAAGTTGGTGGTTCCACCCGTGGCAAACACGATACCCTGCCCATGACCAGACTTGACTAATGTTCCCATGTAGGCAATGTTGCTGCCGTCGCCGTCACTATGCACCGCCGCAGAACTAGGAGGGATTAGGTTACTGTTAGAGTAAGGCTGGCTACTACGAGCAGTGGCATCAGCGACGATACGCACAGGCTCGGTTTCGCCCGTTAGGTTGGAAGCGTCGATAGTCAGATCGGAAGCTTTGGTAACGCGGATGTCGGCAGGGATACGATCGCCAGTAGTGAATAAAACCAGATCACCGGGGACCAACTGGGAAGCCATAACCTTGGTCGAGGTCGCTTCCAAGATATCCTCTCCGGGAGTTGTAATGTTTTCTCCGGAGTCGTCAACACTACCAATCTCAATGGGGGGCCAAATAGCAGGCTGTGCATTGAATTTGGCGCCAGAGCGGATAAGGTGGGCGTGATTCGGAACAAGGTGATTGAGGGCTTCGATGGACTTTTCGGAGCGGTATTCTTGAATGAAGCCAACACTGATAACGATGGTGACAGCAATAGCAATGCTAAGAGCATCATCAGTGTTCCCCAGAAGCAACGAAGCACCAGCTGACACAAGCAAAAGTAGGATCAGGGGCTCTTGGAACTGCTTGACGAATCGCAGCCAGATGGGTTCAGGTTCCTCATGGGGGATTTCGTTTGGACCGTACTCGGATATGCGCTTTAGTGCCTCATTCTGGGAGAGGCCATGTGTTGTGGAGGTATTCAATCGACGGGCGGCATCTTCTGGAGTCATGAGTGAGTACTGCTCAGCAATCGACTATGTCAAAGGCAGGTAGGTTGTTAGCATTAGAGAACATTTACATCTGGAATCCGGGTCATTAGAGAGCCATGCGGGTAAGCATAGTAGCTAGAATCGCAACGTACTCTTGATTGTGAGGATGTCGTCCGTACATGATGGGAAGTCCGTGGCCGGAAAGAGCTAGTAACCTCCGGGGGTAGATGACCGGGGCTTGATATAGTCGGAAGAAGCATATCATTGGGGCCGTTTCCGCGGCTACCCCACGTTGGTATAGTCATGACGCGTAAGCACAACCAGTCTGTATCTTTAGTTCGAGATGTAGTTGAATTATAAGAGTCGAGATAAGATGGATGTTTGTCCGTGATGAAGATTGTTTCGCAAGTGGCGATGTCGACGGGATTATGGTGTTGAGAGATAGGGAGGGTGCTTGTTATAAACCTGAAATGTATAACGAAGGGGGGGGCATTAAAAATATGCGAGGTCATCTAAAGGAAGAAACAAAGGAATTCGACTAAACAATTGGCTCGTTAACAACAGTATTACTCCTGCGGAGTCTGAATCCCGATTCACGCAAGTCCAAGATCATAGAACTAGGACGGAGTTGGATGAAGATCAAGAAAGCGGCATATCGAGAGGTCAAAGAATCCAGGATAAAAAGTAGCCACCACGTCAAAAAAAAATAAAAGAATAAAAATTAAGTGGAAGATCAAGAAGAAAAGCCTAAGTCCAGGTCCAATAAGGTAATTGCGTTGTTCCTTTTGTTTTACTTTTCCTTTTGGGCTATTGTCTTGTATCTGCTATAGTGCAACTGGCTTGATGGCGTGGACAGACATGGATATGGATGAGCTAATCATTGGATAGCGATTTGTTGGCAGAAGCTCCATATGCTATGTGTTCTCTGGGTGGTCTAGGCCACCAGGACTCATGTAAGTTAAGGGCAAGTGAGAGGTTGACAAGTGAGGACTGATCGGGGGGGGGGGGTACTTTGTTGTTAGTAATATACGGTAGTTTTCACTAGAACCAAGCCAAAGCTCCAATAGCATTGGTTCGTTGGACAGCCTGTCCCCCGTTCCCAGCTGTGTTTAGGGACGTCCAGGACCAGCTTAGTGTGGGTTGGTTGGCTGGCTGCGAAGCTCTCGGCAAGCTATGAGTGCCAGGACTTGACCTCCTGTGGACAAGCGAAGAGGGGCTACTGCCAACTCACGATATGCATGCTTGACCCATTGCTATCCGGTGGTTGGCTAATGATGCTTTTGAGTTTCAGCGCCTCGAGGAGTAAGTAATATTTGAGGAAAAGCCGAATCCGAGTCTCGTTCGGAATATCAAAAACCCCAGAGTTATGGGGCCGGCTCAACAATTCCGACTATATTTGATCGTTTACTTGATAAAAAACTAACCATATACCTAGTCCATTCACTCACTATGCAGTCACGACGTTGATAGCTGGCGCTACAAGTGATATATAGTAGTGCCCCTGCGTGGGACGGGATACCCCGAAATACATATCCTCAGCGCAAAGCAATCAGGATTTATCTACACATCCCTTGCTTCGAAAACGTGAAGCCAAAACTTCATTTCCATCCATATCATTTCTATGCGAAGCCATATCTTCCGAATAATAGCCGAGCCAGGGCTCTAAGTGGGGTTAGTATGGTTGGTTGCCTGACAGGTGCGCGCTAAATCACCAGTTGCTATGTTACAGAACTAAGCCCCCCAGCCACCTAGATTTGTGGCCCACCTGTGGCGGCGTGTCTTACACTGGAGAACTCAACTGGACAACAACTTAGCGGGGCGGCTTCAGACGCCTTTTCGGCGCATACGGTGGGCTCCCAACCGCGATTCTCAGTGCGCTACTACTAAAAGTGGCGAGTTAAATTTTATTTCAACTGTAGACTATCACCATTAAACATTTTGATGTCGACATCACGCTATTCAAAAAAGGAAAAGAAAAAAAAAATCAATATTGCCTTTGAGTACAAGAGCCCAATATACCACGCATCATCATTGCAAGGCCACTGTTTCCGTAATTTATTCCTTTACAAGAGCTGCAAATTGCAAATTCCTCGTAATAGCAGCGACACACGCTTCTACAGAAACTAATCACTACCCCTCCAGCGTTCCCTCTCCCCAGCGTCTCATTTGCCTTCAGGCGCCCTTGTCACAGCACTGGCCGTCTTTTTCTGCTACTTTGCAACGCGTCGCTAGGCTTGTTTATTCCCCCCCCCCCCAAGATCCACTCCAGATCACGCTCTAGCACAACCCACAATTCTCCCACTTCATCCTTGATTAACCCAGAGTCCTCTCCATCGCCGATATCTCGCAAACAACTCTCTACTGTCGCATCGCATTATACCGCGCGCAGCTCTGCAATTCCGCACTCGCGGCCCCAGAGTATTGATATCATCGTCGCTTCGCTTCAGTTACTATATCGTCATTCTCCTTTTGTCCATTTTCATCTCTCTCTATCTCTCTCCGTATACAACTAGAAATTCCATCGCCACTCTTCCACCATGTTCTACTCCGAGACGCTGCTCCAAAAGAGCGGCCCTCTGGCCCGGGTCTGGCTGTCCGCCAACCTCGAGCGCAAGCTTTCCAAGACTCATATTCTACAATCCGATCTAGGGGAGAGTATTGAGGCCATCATCACGCCGTCGCAGGCGCCTATGGCCTTACGTTTGAGTGGTCAACTACTTCTCGGCGTCGTCAGAATTTACAGCCGCAAGGCGCGTTATCTGCTAGACGACTGCAATGAAGCGCTCGTCAAGATCAAGATGGTGAGTTGCCGTGATTTTCGCCGCATCATATGCGCTATTTCCTGTGTGCTAATATATGTATATCGTTTCCTTTCTCAGGCCTTCCGCACAAGCGGTAACAACGACCTGAACACCACCCTCCATGCTCCGACGCGCGAGGCCCTGATGCTTCCCGACAAAATCACCCAATACGATAGCCTCGAACTTCCTGCGCCCCCGGATGCTGGCTGGCTGCTGTCCCAGATGGATGACCCCAATGCCACTGGTGCCGCTCTGGGACGCAAGGGCCATACTCGCAACCGCGATATCAACCTACAGGAGGATTTTAACAACAGCCAGTTCCTCGATATTGGTGACGACCTGGATGAAGAGCTTGCTCTTGCTCCCCTCGACGACATTCAGCTGGATCTGGATTTCGGTATGGAGGTTGATGAGCAGCCTAGCAAGTTCGACAAGACTATTGAATTGGGTCGTGATGCCCCCCCCATGGAGTCTGTGGAGGATGATCTTTTCAGTGAGCTTGATATCATGGCACGTGGTGGCGCAAAGGAGGTCCTCGATCGTCAACCTTCTCTCGACCTTGATCTCGGTGACGATACTGTTCGCATTCACGATGACGAAGGCGACATTCGTATGGGCGACGACGACTTCCAGTTCAACATGGGCGATGACCCATCCGTCATTCCTGCCGCAGGTACTTCGATGGCCGCTTTTGGTCGCGCCCGTATTTCTGAGTCACCACTTTCCGACATTGACGAGGACTTTGCGAAGGAGGTGGAGGAAGAGTACAGCCGCCACCAGCAGACCGACTTTTACGAGCCTGAGGAGGAGCAAGAGTCTGTTATTGTCCGCCGACCCGCCGCCAGAGCCAAGAAGCCCAAGGTCATCATGCCTGATGAGGAGACGATGCTGTCTAGCGCCCACATCAAAGAGCAACAGGCCAAGCACGACAATATTCTGCGCCCCCAGTCCTTTGTCCCTCGTGACGCTCACCTCATGACCCTCATGGAGACCCAAAAGAATGGATACTTCTCGAGCAGCATCTTGTTAGAGAAGCGTACGTCAACCTGGGCTCCTGAGCTCAAGGGTCTTTTGTCCATGACTGCTGTTCGTATCCCCGTTGAGCCCAAGCGCAAGCGGGAGAATGTGGCCAGTGAAGCTGATGTTGAGCATGCCAAGTCTCCTCGTCTAGAGCTGGATGTTGAGGATGAGTTTAGCATGAACACTTCTGCCGCTCCCGTCCCCATTGTGGACGAGACTCTTGGCGCCGAAAACACCGTCATGGAGCTTGGTAACGAAGACCAGAACCTCGACGACATCACCCTCGAACGCGAGGAAATCACCATGGGACCCGCCTTCGATGAGACTGTTGCTCCTGCTGTTCACCCTGCTGACAGTGGCCCTGTATCCATTGGTACTCAACATGCCGTACACATTCTCCGTGATATCTTTGGTCCCGATGCTGAATATGACGCCGAGAAGCGCAAGGAGACAACTGTTATATTCCAAGATCTGCTTCCCGAGGGCCGGACAAGCAAGATCGATGCCACCAAGATGTTCTTTGAGTGCCTAGTCCTTGCCACGAAAGATGCCATCAAAGTTGAACAGGGTCCTGAGCTAGGTGCTACCATCAAGGTTCGCGGCAAGCGCGGCCTGTGGGGTGCTTGGGCTGAGAGTGAGGCCGGTGGTGAGATGGCAGCGCAGATGGAAGCAGATGCGGAACCTGTCCTAGAATCTAATCCTGCGGTTTCTGTATCTGCTTAAAGGGTATCATTTTGTGTTTTTTTGTCATCTATTTGCGTTACGTATCATCCAGTTTGGGGGTTTTTTTTGGTTTCCTCTTGCTTTCATAGGTGTTTTTTTTTTTTTCTTTTTTCTGGTTTCTAGTGTTTGTTTTAGGGCGCAGGCCGGCTTCTTTTTTTGTTTTTCATTTTCTTGTGGATGAGCATCTCGATGTAACAACACATTACTTGTCGAGATTCGACAAGCTCACGCTCGGCTCATGCCACCTTGACGCAGAGTAGCTCTGGTGCTCGTATAAGGCCGCAGGAATTATGGTTGATATTTTTATTTACCGATTCACGTCTATTCTCGACTTATTCTGGGGGTGGAGTTGATCTTTTACGTTGGCGTTATAGGCGCATTATATTGGGGTTGTGGATGGACGAAAGGTGGTGATACCAGGTCGTGATGTTAGCGGTCCTGATTATATAGCCTTTTTGGGTGGAAAATAACGACTTATTTAGGTCCTTGGAAGTTCAGGGTCTTTTCTGTCATTTGGGATTTCGTTTTTGGGTAGCGTTGAGTGTTAGTTTTTCTTTAATAATGTTTGGAATCAATATCAATACTTGATAATGCTTTGGGATTTACATGTTTATCAAGGCCGTTTGTTCAAAGGGTTGTACCTGCATGTAAACGTTAGGGTTGTGAGAGTAACGACCCAGGTACTTTTTACACTCTCCACCCCAAGTATATCATGAAAATCCAATCTTGTCATATGCACTTGATTAAACATTAACAACGACAACGACGACAACGACGACGACAACAACAACGACAACAACAACAACAACAACAACACATTGAATGATACATGCGCATTTTGTCTGTTATCTTTCTATTATCAACTAGGTTCGTATTTCTGTTTGATCCCTTTGACCGCGTGTAGTCATACTTCATCCAAAATGCCACATACGATGGCTCACGGGCATCCTTCAAAGTCTTGGGAAATCATCCTAACGTCAATAAACAGCCAACTAACTGGTCAGTCCATATTTGAGTCAACGATATGAGTACATTGATCCGAATATGCTGACAAGGGTAGTATTTTATTGTTGTAGAGCATAGAGAAGATGCAGATTTGATCTTAGTCAGCCAAGATGATCACGAGCAGGGAAAGACGAAATCTGAGTAATTACATGCGTAGGTTCTTTCTATGGTTGATTAAGAGACTATTACCTTGTTTACCTGATGCAGTAGTTGTCACAAAATCACAAGTGAAATGAAAAGCTTTCATCGTGTGCTGAACCAACCCACGTTGGAGGTACAGTAAAACACTAAAAGAAAGAAACCATCCCATCAAACCACCTGTGCCTTTTACTCTAAACCCTCTCAAATTATTACTACTGAAACTCCAAAGACTGAAAATAGGTACTCAAAACAAACTCGTGAGGAAAGGCAACCACCAGGACACAGCCAGAATAAGTACCTACCTACCTTGTCTCGGCTCCTCACATGGTAGTCAACCGCTGCGTCATTCTTCCCTGCTGTGACTGTTTACATCCTCTGATCTACCGCTAGATTTAACTGGATCCTGATTATCGTTTTACGTTTTACAGCAACTTCCTTTTAACTTGAACGCATTCGCCGTTTTAGACGATTGAGTTTCCCGCCTTCTCTCGTTTTCCTCATTATAAAAAAAAAAAAATTCACATCCAAAGTGTCTGGCTTTTCCTTTTCTTCTGATTTCTCATACATATAGGCGATAGAGACTATATAGACTGTGTGTGTGCTCGTCTCATCTCCAGAGTCTTGTTAATATCTTGCTTTTTTGATTAATTTTTTTTTCCTTAGGCAACGTTCCTCTCGTTCTTACACGAATTTTCATCAAGCGCAATGGTATGTCACACTTTACCTCAGCCACCATCCTCCCGTTATACTGTACCTTTGAGCAGTATTTAGGGGAAACCATTGTAATGATGATGTGAATCGCATACTGATAATTATTACAGGCTTATTTTCAACCAAACCCTCACGTCGGCAACACCAACTCCAGTGAAGACTGGAGAAGTAAGTCTCGGAACTATTGAAGTCTGCGGATGATGTCTAACTATTGGCGTTCATTATAGTCAAGGGCTACAACCCTCTCACTCCCCCCGACCTGCTCCAGCACGAGATCCCCCAGACCGAAAACTCCAAGAATACCGTCATTAGCTCTCGCCAGGAAGTCGCTGATGTTGTCAATGGCCGTGATTCCAAAGATCGTCTTCTTGTCGTCATTGGTCCTTGCTCCATCCATGACCCAAAGGCCGCGATGGAGTACTGCGATATGCTCCTGAAGGAGAAAAAAAAACACAAGGACGAACTTGTCATCGTTATGCGCTCGTACCTTGAGAAGCCCCGCACCACCGTAGGTTGGAAGGGTCTGATCAATGACCCTGATATCGACAATAGCTTCAAGATTAACAAGGGCCTTCGGATTTCGCGGCAGCTCTTTGTTGATCTGACAGACCGTGGCATGCCCATTGCTAGCGAAATGCTTGACACCATCTCTCCCCAATTTCTTGCCGACTGCTTGTCTGTTGGCGCTATTGGTGCTCGCACCACTGAGTCGCAGTTGCACCGTGAACTTGCTTCTGGTTTGTCGTTCCCAGTCGGTTTCAAGAACGGTACTGATGGAACTCTCGGCGTGGCCATTGACGCTATCGGCGCTGTGCGCCATCCCCACCACTTCCTGTCTGTAACCAAGCCCGGTGTTGTTGCTATTGTTGGTACCGTCGGCAACGAGGACTGCTTCGTTATCCTACGTGGTGGTAAGCGCGGCACAAACTACGATGCTACTAGCATTGCTGAAGCCAAGGAGTTGCTTGCAAAGGCAGGCCTTAGCCACAGATTGATGGTTGATTGCAGTCATGGTAACTCGAGCAAGAACCATCGCAATCAGCCTTTGGTTGCCGCGGATCTGGCGCAGCAAATCTCTGCCGGCGAGGATGCGATTATGGGTGTCATGATTGAGAGTAACATTAACGAGGGTAACCAAAAGGTTCCTGCGGAAGGAAAGGCCGGTCTGAAGTACGGCGTCAGTATCACGGATGCTTGCATTTGCTGGAGTGACACCGAGTCTGTCCTCGAGAACTTGGCTCAAGCTGTCAAGGCGCGCAGAGAACTCAACAAGGCTTCTGCCTAAGTCTATCAAAATGGGGTGGGTGTACTGAATACAAAATATGGCAAGTTTTCTGTTCACGACAACGACTCAATCTATGTCAAGGTATATTCAAAAGTTATAGAGTTGGCATTTATATGAGGTGATGTAGTCGAGGAAAGGACCATTTATTATCATCTATTGTAATTGACCTTTGATATGAAGAGCTATACAATAATTTTTTTTTTTTTTTCAGTATTTCACAAAAATTCTTCTCTCTCACTGAGCTTCTTCCCAAATTCCCAAGCTTCAGCTTGTTCTGGAAATTTCCCGAGCGCAAAAACTAAGAAACATTAATCATGTTGACCCCACATTTTCTTAACCTATTGGAAGCCAGACATTCTTAAAAGTCATCATTTGGCTGCCACAGCCGCCGCCAGCTGTAACACTTTAGTTTAATGCCTTGCATCATTGCGAATAAGGGAGATAGAGGCTCTGGTCACATGATATTCAGCCAATGAGCATCGGGCTAAATCGGGCCTCAGACAAGAGCCCGCTTTCGCTCCCATTGGACCCAGTTGATCCCTTCAAAAAAAAAAAAAAAAGAAAGGCTTTTTGCGAGCTGTTTTTGCACGGGGAACTAGGGGTTTTTTTTTTTTGGGCATTATTTTACACTTGGCTTGTAGCAATTAGCTATAGCATCCATTACCCATCATAGAGGAACCAGTGAACGAAAATAATCTTCTGCCCGTGCTCGACTCAGTGTTGTCCAACTCTACTAGTTGGTTCAGTGCCTTGTACTTAATTCAATTCGGCCAGTGCCAATTCGGCCAGTGCCAATTCGGCCAGTGCTTGCTTACTGGGTCCCTTCCCATTCCGCCGCTATCTCCTGCTTGACTTTTCTGCGCCTGCTAATTTGCTCTTGCTGCTCTTTTTCTCCTTCTCCCAATTGCTTCCTTCCTTTTGGAATCCCTACCCTTTTTTTTTTCTTTTTCTTTCTCAGCCTGCCTTTCCTACTTTCCTTTCCCTTCTTCCCTTCTCTGTCCTTGTCGTCCTCCCCGGGTTGAAGGAGTAATTCTTTTGTTCTTGTTTGTTGTAAAATAATTCGAATCGACAATGTTCGCCCGGTCGCGCATCCTGAACCAGGCGAGAGTTGGCGCCGTGAATGTGGCCAAGGTACATTCATTTCCCATTTCCCTTACACTAAGAAGCTCCCGCGGCATTGTGGTGGTTGTGGTGGTGATGGAGGGTTGTTTGTGATGCTGCCAAAGAAGCCGGGTTTTCCCACCTCTAATCTGCCCACTCCCCCCCAGCCTCAGTACCATCGACCACCACCTATTGCAACGAAAAATATCATTACAATACTAAAGCTTGATTTCGAGTCCTTTTGCTGCCCATTGTTCCTCGACATTAAACCCAATGGCTCGCCGGAGCCCTGTTGCAGTGTCAATTAGTTCATTGGGTGTGCTACAATGCAAAGAATCTCGGCCTTCCACCTACATTTTTATATATATATATATACACCACCCGAATCTGAACCCGTTATGGCTGACTTTGCCTCCGAAATAGCGCGCTGCATCCACCTCCACCAATGCTTCTGCTGATGCTGCCCAAACTGCCCGCCTGAACATGGCTGCCATTGGCTCTACTGCCTTTGCTGCCGGCACCATGGCGTGGTACTACCACCTCTACGGCGAGACCGCTGAGGCCTCGACTCCCGCTGATGAGGGGTGAGTTCTCAGATCCCGAATTAACCCTCAGCTCGACCGACGTCACCCAAACATCACGAGAACCAACTTTTTTATGCCTTTGCATCCATTGCGTTGTCCATTGAATCGTTACTTGATTTTTGCCCCTTCCGCCCAGCCGACCGGCCGCCCCGTCAGTCCGGATCACCCACTACTACTATACACAACCCTTAACCACTTATCACAACTCCTTGAAAAAAAAAATGAAAAAAAAAACATCATATATATTGATACCGGGAATTGTATCAATCATCATTTTGGGAGCCAATGGCATCAATTGGTCGAGCAGTGGACGCTCACAGCATACATCCCTAGTTCGGGTGATCCTCGAGCCTTGACGTCCGTCCTGTGGCTAACGAGCTTATTTAGTCTCCACGCTCCCGTCCTTCCCTGGGTTCACAAGCAGCCCTTTAAGACCTTCGATCACCAGGCGTAAGATATTTCATTTCCTCGATTTCTGCACTTTCCGATGCACTCCGGGGTCAATCTTCTTGCTGTCTGTATACTAATAACTATGCTCCCCCCCCC
>MKGJ01000086.1:24505-66160 GCA_002018255.1 Bretziella fagacearum | reverse complement strand
CCTCATCACTTTTGGGTAGCAATAGCACCTTCTCTCTCTTCTCTCTGCTCCTCCGTGATATCTATTCCTTTTTTTTTTCTCATTCCTACTTGCCCCCTCCCTTCTCTTGCTTGGATACATCATCAATGATACACCAATATGCAGTTGGATGGACTTGGTGGAGTGGGGGGAAGAGAGGAGGGGGATGGAATAGTGGGGATATATGCGGCACACAGACGTTGTTAATCGTGGTATACGTGAGTGTCTGACAAAGATACACTTTGACAGCCAGGCAAACAACACCACCATGCTACGCTTTCCTGGGAGACAGAGAGAGAAAGAGAAGCTCTTGGACTCCCGGGAGTTGGTAAGTAGGGTATATCCACATCCATCCCAACACTGCAGTTTACCTAGTCTCTTACTCTCAAGTGAGAACAGACCATAGCTACATATAACTAAGAGTCAGATGCTTATCATCCATCCCATTGTCCTCCTTCCTTCTCTTCTTCTTCTTCTCTCTGTCTCCTGTAGGTAGGAATTTGCTCCCACATCCAACCAGCTCAACAACACCAAACCCATGCCTACTCACCCCTCTTTCAATCTGTACTTGTCATTGGCGCCCGAGAAACGAGGCGAAATGTAGGTCTGACAGCCAACAAGGACACCATCACCCCATTTGTGCATTTTCTCTCTTCTTTTTTTCTCGGGATTTTCTTGTTTTGTTTTGAATTTCGGAGACTGCTTGTTTTCAAGCCGGTGGATGAAGAGGATCCATCTTTCCTCCTCTCCCTCTCTCTTCCTCCTCCTTCTCCGTCCTCGAGATTAAAGCCGAATGTCCTGTACAATGATGCATTGTATGTAATGCCACCCTCGGCTCTATCTACTATTGGTCTTGGAGTTCTGAAGAAGAAAAAAAGACAAGAGAAAAGGGAAGAAGAAGAAGAAGAAAAAAAATACCAGAGAAAAGACACTTCTAGCCTCCGATATCACCAGAGTTGCTTACTTGTACGTATGTGATTTGGAATCCATTCAATCATACTCTTCTTCTTCTCCCGCTACGTCACTTATACTGGCCTACATGGCTGGGCCTTTTGGTCTACGATATAGCATGAACGCATATATCAAATTGGGAGTGGTGCATATGAGGGAAAGTCCCATGCAGCTCGACTCGCCCTCTTCTTTTAGGAATTTCTGTCTTTTTTTTTTTTTCTCGTCACCATAGCAGTGTGCCCGTTAGTCCGACGATACGGCTGTCATCCAAGTACTTGGCCTGATGTGGAAGTGTGACATATGACTGTTGTTGTTGTTCTTTGTGTCTCTCTCTCTCTCTCTCTCTCTCTCTCTCTCTCTCTCCTACCTTCTAGCCCCCTCTTCCAGGTATCACTTCTATATGCATCCTATACCCCCCTCTACTAGACAAAAAGAAGAAAACGGATTACATCACATCCCCAAAGTACAGTACTTTGGGGAGCTTACAACGTGCAAGAGAGAGTAGAGAGAGTAGAGAGGACTTGGAATAAAAAGCTCCCAAGGCGTAGCGCCGCCACGTAGACGCTTCATGTACCATCCACAGCCAATCATTGCTTGCCGGGTTTTCCAAATAGCATAGTTTCATTGAGAGTCCCTAATCCTCATGCTTGACGTTTCTTTCTGACACCCAGACAAAGTATATAACCATGTTATTAGACCCCCCCCCCTCCCCCTACCCCCCGCACATGTTACCCGGCATCAAACACTTGATATCACCTCTTCCCAAGACTTTGCACCCTCCAACCACCGTCACACTACTACTCCGTCTTTGTACTTTGTTTACCCACTTTTCCACCATCTTACCATGTCATCTTTTTAAACCATTTCCCCCCAAAAATGGCCCCCCAAGCTCAGGTACCGCCCAAACGCTCTGATGAGAGAATCAAACATCACATCAACCGTGTCACTGAGCACTTTAGGCGCCTCTTGAGGAGATACGACTATCTAGCCTTCTCCCCTTTTATCGAAGCCTACTCCACCATGGTATACATGCACTGCGTACTACGTAACCTAAATAGCCAAGCCCACCTTATGACCAACGGAGGCCTCATCTATCAGGTAGTTCTGTCTACCCCGGAGCCCGTTGCCATCTACAAGCCTGAGCTTTGGGACGACATCTGCAACATTATCAAGTATTGCAAGAATCTTGACCATCTGCTCGATATCAGTATGTTTTGAAATCTCCATTATTGTTTAGTTGTTTTTGAACTTGTTTCTAACCCTTGGGGGAGGGGGGGGATTGATAGCCTAGCATTGGTTGAACAACAGGGAAAACGCTATTCCTCACGAGGTCAACGCCGTTTGCTGGGGGAACGATTGCGAAAAGATGAAGGATATCATGGACCGGTTCAAGGAACGGAACAATGATGAGATTATTGGCATTCTTGCCTATGGTTTTGAAAAGCCAGAGGATGATGAGGATTCCTCGGGCTTTGGGCGGTCTGCTGGTCCTTCAGGGTCTACCGGATCTACCGAGTCCTCTGGGGCTGCCGGTCCCTCAGAGTCCTCTAAGTCTACCGGGCCTCTGCAGCCTACCAGGCAACTGAGCATTCGTGACCTCTTGGCTGACGATCCAGATTTCGATCAGTTCGGAAACCCCACCCGCCCCCCCAGGTACGATTCTCCCGATCTCCAGATTCCCGACCTCCCAAGCCTCAGTCGGCTGTCCAAATTGAGAAACCGTCCCCCGAACCCCCATATCCGCCGTGATCCCCTCGCAACTCCTTCGGCTCTGAACCACCCTGTCCCTGCCTCCGTTCGGACTCTGCCCCCTCCTGGCATGCCTCTCTATTCAAGTGACAACTTTGCCATGGAGGCCGTTTCCTCTTCTTTCACGGCCATATCGCCTCGGTCTCATTCTCCTTTGTCGGAGCCTGCGTCTCGTTCGGCAGAGTCTCTGTTGATGGCTGGAAGCACTTTGCTGCTGACAAATCCCCATATCCAGCCCGAGAGAGCATGCACGTACCCTCCGTACCGTCCTTCTACGAGTCCTTTGACTACCCCGCGTGTGGTCCCATACGACCCAGCGAGACCCCATTATCCCTCCTCTAGCAGTGGATATCTGCCACCGGTGTCTAGACTGCCTTTGACGGGACCGTCCAACCTGGCTACTTCAAACTGGCACTTTACATCTACTGCTTTGTCTAGTCCCTCTGTCCAGTCTTCTCATCAACATGTCCCACTTTCTCTGTTGATTCAGGCCCCTTCCACTCAGCGTAGCCCGTCGGTTCAGCATATTCCATATGCTCCACCTGCTCCATCTGCTCCGCCTGCTAAGCATGAACTGCCGGTTCTGCCTTCTCGGAATAGCCCACTTGCCCATCATGTCCCGGTGGCTCCCTCTTCTCAGAATGAACCACCTGCTATTACATCTCCTCGGCATGTTCAGTCTGTCCAGAATGACCCACCTGCTACTCCAGCGGCTCGGCACGTCCAGTTTGTTCCGTCGTCCGTTCAGTATAGTTCGCCGGCCCAGTATGGCCCGCATATTCCACATGTCCAGTCTGTGCCGTCTACTCAACATGGACCGCCTAGCCAATACGCTCCGCCTATTCAGCATGACCCGCCTACTCAGTACGGCCCACCTTCCCAGTACGGACCGTCTACTCATCCTGCGCCGTCTGCTCGTCCGTTGCCAACCATTCGCCCCCTGCCGTCTATTCGTCCTAGACCCTCTGCTAGCCAGCATGGACAATCTGGCCCTCCTGCACCTTTGAGTCACCCCGCGCCGCCGGGCTACCCCCAGCCTTCTGTTGCCTATGCTGGACCCTCTCACTATACCGGACCTTGTGGTGAGCCTGGGCCTTGTAACTATACTGGGCCTCGAGTGGTACCCTGCGAGCCGTACACTAGACAATCAGGGACTTTTAGGCCGAATACTCAGGATCCGGGGCATCGCATTGGCGATAGGAAGCCTAGGACTCCCCATAGCTCGAACCTCTCACAGATTCTCTCTGACAAGACCAGGACTGAGCAAATGCACAGTAAGTTTGACGATTACAATTAGAAATAATGCATCATCACACATCTCCCTATAATAATTCTTCAGAAACTGCCATGTCTAATTTGTGCCGCCACGATATCAGGATTGGCATTGCATGTACTCTTGACGTTTGAACAGCAAGCCATGCTGCGCGTCATCCACTGTAGTCTCTAATGCCACGCTAAAACATGGCAACCAAAGTCGTAGTGATCTACTGAGCTATACCCTGGGGTTCATTCACGATATTCCTGTTTTCTTGATGGGGGTCTGCGGTGGCATTCCATCCTTGAGTCCCCAGCCTCCAGTTGTTGGTCGATCACCTTATCAGCCACTATCACATCTCCCAGCCGTACATCATCAGGGCGGTGTGACTCCGGAAGCGTTAGCCCAGAGCCAGGCCCATCTTGCCCAAAAGTTAAATGTTTCAAAAGAAGCAAGAGGATCCTGATGGCTAGCTACCTTGCCCTGCTGGAAGCTGAGCACCAGTATGTCGTCCAGACCATGCTGGATAAAGGTGAGAGGAGGGCGTGCTTTTGGGGATGCTCTCTATTTCAGATATCCAGGTAAGGATCACGACATCCTCTATGTCTCCGACTCCATTCACGCAGATCCCACAGCCTGCTGCGGAGATATATTTGTCACTTGTCAGGACCAAAAGGTCGTTGCTCGAAGGGAAACCGCCGTGTTTCTAAGAATGCAGCAGCGTTGCATTTTTTTTTTTTTGGAGCAGTCGGGTCCAGTAGTAGTGTTCTGGGCCTCTATGCAGAGTCTCGCGACCATCATGCAAGACGGCACGGAATTTATAGGAGTGGAGATGGAAACGAGCGGTGCAGTAGCCGTCGTACAGGAACAAGATTATCATGGTGAGAGGGGTTTCTGGTTATGCGGACCAGCACAAGAATAAACAGTGGCGGGGCTATGCGTCATACATGGCTGCCTTGTATACGGCAGTAAGTAACACATGTCCACTAAACCCATTAGAGCCCATGGTTTGTATACATATAGTGTCTTTTACCCGAGGGTCGGCCATCTGCTGTGTTGCCCTTCTTCTTTTACCCCCCACCAAGGACGTCAATGTTAGGCTCTCACCTCCCCAGCTGAACTTTTTCTCTTCTCTTTGACAGCACATATAGGGAGACCAGATGGCTCTAAACGTAACCAAACTAACCACAGCATATAGGTAGGTAGGTAGGTACCTGGACACATGCCAAAGTTCATTGGTCTTCCCTGGTACAGCCATTGGTTCCGTGTAGTGAAGCAATATTCAGCATCAACCCTTTAGTGCTTCTCTTCAGCGGGGTTAACAAATGTTGAATAGAGAACATCAACCCTTTAGTGGTAAACAAGTGTGATAGAGACGTCACTAATCTAGGCCCTCTCTCTCCTCTCCCCCCTCTCTCTAGTGATATGTTCCGGTTCCATTTACTGCCCCCATGGAAGGGAGGGAGGGGAAAGGAAGAAGAGAGGAGTTATTTACTGATTACCGTCGTGTTCAACTGGAAGTGGGTCTGCCTTGCATCGTGAGTGCCAGTCGCTTATTACATAGACATGACTGAGCCGTCGAAGTTGGGCATCAGTCTTATCTAAGTCTGTCAGCCGCAGTGAGCGGGATAGTCCATGGTCGCCAGGTACCCCTATTTTCATTGCTGATCTGAGAACTCCTGGTCTTGGACAGCTTATCGTCAACTGTCATAATCTTGGTTCTGCTGCACACTAACTAGGGACGCCTATCCCAGAGATTCATCTCCATACCATAGTGAAAGCGGGCATGAGCAGCTCAACTCAGTCTATCCGATCGTCCTTGATTATACCTCTCCATTAAAATCTAGTTCAGTAGTTATCACGCTTCCTCTTCCCTCCCTCCTTCCCGCACCATCCTTTGCAATCACCACCCGCTAACGCCTGAGAGGCTACGGCCATGTATGACATGCTTGATCGGTCTTGGACAGCTTGCTAACTTTGCTAACTTTGCTAATGACAACCAGAACAATTCAAAATGCCCCACACATACCGTCAAAGAGTCAGTCTATGGCTATTCTGTCCACGGAAAACTAAAAAGGCGTACTTGGACTGGTAAGTTCCAGGGTTTGTGGCCCCGTCATCTTGGCTAGTGCCTGTGGTGCTACAACTGATCACGATTTCAACCAGATTGGCATCTGCCTTGGACATGTCATCATCTCCCCGGGGTCTTGATATAAAAAAAAACACCACTGATGGAACCGACTACACACAATCATCAGCAGTCCCTCGGTATCAAGGGTCAACCAAGTCCATCACCAAGATCCGCTAGCACCCCCAGATACTACTGAGAAACTTCTCAACGTCATTGCTGCGGGCATGAGACAGAGAGCCAACCAACTCCACAGGCTGCTGCTGTTTGGTGCTTGATTACTGAGTGGAGAGAATGCACTATTGCATCTCAGAATTCGTATGCAGGATAACAAGCACACAATCCAATACCAAGGATTAGAATTTCGTTCAACAGGATAATCAGTGATCAGGATTTCTGTTCTAATCACTACATACAATCTTCAACTTCTTCCATCCGATATCCGCCTGAAGCCCCTAATTCTTTAGTCAAGTCGTGATAGCAATACACTTGGCATGATATTGAATATGGGAAACTACAAGTTACACAAGTTCAAGTCTGCGAGTTACTAATACATGTAAATCCTCAACGGTTTATATATAAACTGGAAATATCTGTTACAGAACATCAACAGACGCCAAATCCCAAAATGAAGACAAACAGAAAACAATGCAGAAAAGAAAAGAAGAGAAAAAGAATGCACTCTTCCCCGTAGAAACACAAGATAAAATCCCCACTCCCTCTAACCCTAACCCTCCATCTCTATATCCCCTTCCTCCTCCTCCGCCGCCCTCTTACTCGCTTGTCTCGCATTATGCGCCAATACCCAAGCCTTCGCCTTCGCCATAACCCGTTCCCTGCCCTTCTCATCCGTCCTCGCCTCCCAATCCGCCCACCTCTCAAACCACTTCCTCGCCTGCACCGGCTTCAACCCCTTCACGCGCGTCCGCCTCTCAAACAAATCCCGAATCGCCGCCGTGTCCGCCTTCTCCCCCTTATCCGTTGAAGCCACCGCATGGGCCAACTCCAAATCCAGCAATTGACTCCACAGGTCGCCCTTCTTCGGGTGCGTGTCGAGGATCCCGGCAAAGAAGGTCCGTCCACGCTCGACGTCGCCGTGGGCAGAGCGGAACTCTAGGGATGCGAATTTGACAGTTAGCGGTAGGATGGCCCGCTCGTCCTTGAGGGATTGCATGGCGCGGGCAAGTAGGGTGCGAGCTTTGTCGGGACGGGCCATGGTCGAGTGGAGGAAGTGGGCGTAGTTGGTCCAGACGGTGGGCGAGGTTGACCCGAACTTCTTGGCCATGGCTTCAAACAGAGCTTCGGCCTTGTCGAACCGTTGGGTTTGGATGTAGACAGAGGCTACGCGGGCGTGTACTTCCTGCTGGTCGTTGTATTGGCAGGCACGGGAGAAGACCTCTTCGAGGCGGTCGGGGGTGCCGAATTCGGCTTCTAGGTTGATGTATCCCAGCCAGACGTTCAACTTGGCAGTCTCCTCGCGGATGTTGATGGTCTTGATGGCGCGTTCAGCAATCTCGCGGGCTTTGGTCATGTCACCCAATTGCAGGGGCAGGGCCATGTACTCGAGCCAAAGATCAGAGGAGTCGGGGCTCTCCAAGAGAAGTTTCTCGTAGTCAGCGGTGGTCTTGGGGCCGTTGACGTCAAGGGAGGCAGTCTTGTCGACTTGGATGGCGGACTTCTTGACCTTCTTGGACTTGTTGGGGGCAATGGCATTAGAGTCAGAGTCGGAATCGGAATCAGCAAAGGGGTCGGCAGTCCAGTCGTACTTCTTGCCAGAAGTCTGAAGGGTAGTCTCCTCTTCATCGTCGCTTTCCTCGTCTCCTTCTTCTTCTTCTTCTTCTTCATCTTTTTCTTCGTCATCGTCGTCGTCCTCCTCCTCCTCGGCAGCCTCCTCAGCGTCAGACTCTTCCTCCTCACCATACAACGGGACACCACCCATTTCAACATCCTCATCATCAGACTCCTGACCTTCAAAATACGAGGCCTTGAGACCAAAGTTGATACGCTTCTTCTCCATATCAATGCTCAAAACCTTGACCTTGACACGATCACCCTCACCATACAGCTTCCGTGCATCCGCAACAGCCTGCTCCGCCATCTCACTGCGGTGGCAAAGACCACGGACACGGTCCGCGTTCTCAACCTCAATAAAGGCACCGTACTCCTCAACTTTACGAATAACACCAGTCAGGATCATATCCTTCTTCAGGTCATGCCAGGCCTTGGGGGTAACGTAATTGCTAGCCAAAGCTGACTCCTTTAGGCTCAGCTCCAGACGGCCAGTCTCCTTGTCAAGGGAGATAATGCGACCCTTGACCAGCTGATCAACCTGGTAGGCAGCCTTCCAATCCTTGATGTACTTGTCCGACAGATTGCTAATCTTGACACGACCAGTGACGTTACCGCCAAGCTGGACAAACAGACCGGCATCGGTGACCGACTTGAGGAAACCGCGGCTGATAGCACCGACCTCAAGATCCTTGAAGGAAGTGATCTCCTTGTCGACAACAGCCAAAGTGGAGCTCACAACACGCGACGCACGCATCGAAAGACGAACACGTTTGTTGGAACGGTCGACATCGACGACCGACACACGGACAAGGTTGTTCTTCTTGTAGGACTGGGGAGAAGCCTTGGAGAAATCATCGTTAAGATCAGGCAAATGAATGGGACCCGAGACCTCCTCGCTGAGCTTGATCAGGACCTGGCGGTCATTGACCTTGGTAACACGACCAGGTAGGATGGCACCGGCGGTAACGGAGTCCCAAGTGATGGCACTCTCCGACTTTTCACAAACGGTCAAACTCAGGAGCTTGCGCTCGCGGTCGACGTTGGTGACGGTGACGGTCAGGGCAGAACCAATGGGGAAGTTCGCCTTGACGTCCGACAAGACAGTCAAGTCATCAGAAAGATCGACGGCAGCAATACGGCCGCGGACGTTGGGTGCAAGACTGACCCACACGTGGTGGCTATCAGTGTTGTTGACGAACGAAAGGTACTTGGCACCAGCCTTGACATCGGAAAAGGTGAGGGGCACGGGCTTGTCGGCAGCAAGGTCTGCGGGGCGAGCGGTGAGCTCGAGGACCTGGTGGGACTTGTAGCGGTGGGAGATGGGGAGGTAGCTGTGGTTGCGGGCGTCATGGACACCGAGGACACGCACGGGGATGGTGGAGCCCTTGGTGAGGTGGGCAAGGGGGGACTTGGCATTCTTGACGTCAGCAGCCGAGTCAAAGAACTGGGTGGTGTCAACACGACCCTGTAGTTGGGGAGACTCGATAATGGAGACGTTGATCTGCGTGGCCTTGACACTGGTGATCTTGGCAGTCAACTTGGTACCGAAGCCAAAGTCGCCCTCGATACCCTCAATGGTGGGCATGGGGCCCTCAAACTTGGGCTTCTGCTCAACCTTTGAACCGGCAATGACGACAACGGGGCGGCCCTGCTCGGGGTTAACCGAGACGACCTCGACAGAAACAGATTGCTGGATTTCGAAGCCAAAGTTGGGCTCCTCGCGGACATCAGCAGGCATGCGGCTCTTGGGAAGCAGGGCGGTGACCTTGCTAGCAAAGTGAACAAAGACAGCAGTGGCGGTGATGTGGCCGACAAAACCAGCAAGAGTAGCACCGACCTTGACATCAGCAACGTCAGAAATGAGCTTGCCCTCCTTGGCGGCCTCAATAAGCGAGGGCTTCTGCGAAAGAGTAATAGCGCGGCGGTGCTCGTGCTTCTCAAGAACAACAAGATTGGAGATGGTTTGACCAACATGCAGCTTCTTGTGTAGGGTGCGGTTCTTGGAGCCGCTCTTGTCAGACAGTTGGCCAATAGGAAGGAAAGCCTTGAGGCCAGAGTCGTTGAGCTCCAGGACTAGCATGTCGTCGGCCTTTTCCATGATCTTACCGCCGACAGATTCGCCGATCTTGAGGTTCTTGAGGGCAGTCTGCTTTTCAAGGCCAAAAGCCAAAGGGTCACGACAAGAGACGACGAGACGGCGCTTCTCGGGGACGACGTCCAGAATGTGAACGCTGACAACCTGGCCGACGCGGAAGTGCTCCGAAGGGTCCCGGATTAGGGCCTCAGACATTTGTGAAACGGGAAGGAAACCGCGGAGGTTGCCGTAAAAGTAAATGAAAGCACCATTGGGCAGTAGCTTAGTGATGGTACCAGGGATGCGCGTGCCGACAGAAGCCTCGGCGAAAGTGGTGATGACGGGGGCGTCGGAGTTGACGAGTGTCTTCTTCAAGGTGAGCTTCAGTTTGCGGGCCAAAGGGTCCATAGCGAGGACACGAGCCTTGAGCTGAAGGCCGGGGCGGAACTTCTTCTCGGGGTGTTGTAGTTCAACATCAGCGAGGTGCTTGGTGGTGATGAAGCCAACGATACCGGGGCCGATCTTGGCAATGACACCAGTGACGCCGTCGGGACCGACGGGGACGCTCTCAACGGTACAGTTGACAATTGCACCGACGGGGACATCCTCCATGCGGAGGTACTGGCGGGCAAGGACAGAAGGCTGGAGTGAGACCTGGAAGATGCCGTCCATGGCATTGTAGCTGGTGACACGAGCGCGGTGCGTGGAGTCGAGCTTGTAGATGCCACTGGATTCGAAGAGGGCATCAATCTTCTCGTCGGAAAGGGCCGAGATATGGGCGAAGCCAAGGAAACCGGCACGGCCAATGTCAACAAAGACACCCATGTTGGTCTCAACATGCTTGACTGTGACCTCCTCAATGAAGGAAGAAATGGGGATTTGCTTTGTGGGCTGGGCACCGCCAATCTTCTTGGACTCGAGAGAGAGAATGTGAGGTAGAAGTGAAACTCCAACCTTTTGGTGGCCGGAAAGAGAGGGGAAGTTGCAGATGACTCGGGCCTTGACCTTGTTACCAATCTTGTACTTGGCCTCAAGGTCAGCACCCAGAGGACCAAGACCCGCGTGGATCAGGTCAGCAGTGGCATCCAATGAACCCATGATCTTACCGTAGAGACCACCCCAGGTAGTACCGCCAACCAGCAGGTCGACTACAGTACCGGGGACAAAGGTGTTGATGGTGGTAGCGTTGTGAGGGATGGCCTTGGCTGAGGTAACCTTGGCATTCTGGGCAGTCAACTGAACGACCTTGCCGCTCTTGCTAACGACCTGGCAGAAGAAGACGGCACCGGGTTGCAGGCGGTCTTCGGGGATGCTCTTGTCCAACTCTCTGCGGGGCAGGAAACCACGGATATCTTGGCCAGCAATACCCAAGTCCATAATGCAACCCTTTTCCTCGATGGAGACGATCGAGGCCATAAGCGTAGCATTAGTAACGAGCTCGTCGCCACCGAGTCCGGTGTTACAGTCGACAGGTCTCAATGACAGGTCAATGTGACGGCGAGCCTTGCCGGAACCATCGTTGGTTGACAAGACAGCAGCACGCACGTACTGGCCGACAGTGAAGAGTTGGTTGAGATCGACGTCGTTGATGATATCTTCGGGGTCGTCGTCGTTCTCGTGGTCCGAGGCATCGGCTACGGCCTGGAGTCTCTGTGTAAGGGTGTCGGATACGTAGGTGATGGAAACGGATCCGGTGAGGTTGTTTGGGAGGTCGAGAGTGAGTGAAAGGGGCTTGATTTGGCTAATTTGGGCGAGAATGAGAGAGCCTTTGACGACTTTCTGTGAGGGGGGGTTAGCTATTGGATTCGGTAAGTTTATAGTGTAGTCTTGAAGTGAACGTACCTTGAAGTTGAGCGCCTCGACCTTGACAGCGTTTTCGTCCTTGATGCCAATTTTGGAGGCATCCTTGGACTTCTTCTTTTGAGGTTTGGTCTTCTTCAACGCCGCCTTCTTGGGTGCCGCCTCGTCGAGTTCATCCTCGGCAAGAGCATCAGCCTTGGCCTCCAAGCCAATCCGCTTATGCTCCAGCGGCGTCAAGATACTGGCACCACCACGAGGGAACAATGGTTCCTCCTGACGTAAGGAACTGAGGATAGATTTCTGAGGCGCCTCGGCGACCTTGTTGGCCTGGTCCTTGAAGGCGCCCGCTTTCTTACCGGCAGCAGTGGCAGGTACTGACGGGGTGGCGGCATTGCGCTTCTTGGTCTGAGAGGAGTTTGCAGTCTTTGCTGACTTGGCCGGCGGGTTGGACCCGGGAGCCTCTTTGCGCTTGAGGGCGCTCATGGTGGGCGGGTATTAGGTATGCGTGGAAAACAGTGTCGGGTCTCGAGTCCAGTCCAGCAAGCCGAGAGTAGAGTGGGTAGTGGTGGTGGTCGAGTCGACACTACAATATCAAAAAAATAGAAGATGAGAGAGAGAAGAGCAACTGCAACGACAGGACAAAAAGAAGATTAACAACAAGAGAGAAAGAAAGAAAGAAAGAAAGAAAAATACAGGGAACTTCCGTAATTGTCGCCTACTCGATGCTGCGTTCTGGCAAAGAGATCGAGGGGACCGGCTTTTCTGCAAGTAAAAGTTAAAAGTCAATTGGCAGCCAAAACTTTTTTTGCGGGACCATTGAATGATAAGATAAGAAGTAGTCGTTTGCCGGGGTTTATCCGCAGACTGTAGCAGACCCTAATGTCTTCTTGTAACCCTTTGGTAAGCATAACCCTCTTGTTTTGTTCACTTTATAGTAACAATACAGCTTCAAAGCTGAGTTACAAGCACGGCATTCCAATCCATTCCATTAGCAACCAATTACCGCTCTCATAAGATCCCGGACTGGCCAACAACCCCGTCAACTTCTGCAAGTCATTGTGTCTATGCAAATGCCAGCGGCCAAGTGACCTGGAATGCAGGTGATTGAATGCAAGCTTTGTAGTGGTCTACAACCACAAGGATTACTTACATTGACGTCTGTTGACGACCATATCAAGCCCTTCACTTAACAGGCTCTACAGCTTTGAGCAAGTGAGACTTTTTGGCTTGTGACGGGCATTTTTTTTGTTGGGGAAGATATTGAAAGCACAGTGGTGCGGACGACTAATAATTTATTTATTATATTTCTGTTTATTTCTTCCTCCTTTATTTTTTTTCAATTTTTTTTTCCCAATTTTTAATTCTTTGACTTTGTTTTTTTTTGTTGTCGTGTATATTCTTGACAACTGTTGACTTTCACATGTTTAGAAAAACACCGAGGAAGCGTCATCGCCAGGATGGCAACAGCGCAGGCGCAGGCGCAGGCGCATCATCATCATCATCGCCATCTGACCCGCGACCTACAATCATTAAAGATGATAATGCCGAGAACAAGAACACTACGGATGTCACCACAAAGAACACACAGAAACAACAACCAATTCGAAAGCCACGACTGATTTCAGCCAATGATGGCGCAAGTGTCAAATCAAATGCCGAGACGTTGCCGCGACTAGTGAGTTTCCAACAACAGACAGTCGTCTATCCCACCCACCCCTCACTCACCCTCCCCTCACTTCACGATCCCTCAGCAAAGAAGCTGCCCAAGACCAGGATAGTCACCGCCAATATCAAGCAGTCCCATACTCACGACTCCTTGTCATTTATAGGTGAACAAGAAACCAAGTTGGTACGGCTCCTGGCCTCGAAAATCCACAGCCTCCACTTCCGTCGCGCGCGAAACAATCCTCGGCGATACATTTCAGCCACCAGCTTGTACATCCACTGCAAATCTTGCGAGAATCGACGCTGCCGTGAAGCGCGTGGCCAGTAACCAAAGTCTCTTTGCCGCTGCCAACGCAAGCTCCATTTCGGTAAACACGGCCCCCGACGACCGACGACCCACTTCCAAGATTCCTGCAGCTGCCGCCGGCGACATGGCCCCACCGAGCCGATCAAAGACTCTACCGACCGATTATACCTTGAATAAATCCCCCAAAAATACCTCTAAACTACGAAACGAAAACACATCAACGCTGGATGTCAGCAAAGTCACAGCTCAGACAGCGATTGTGAAACCTTGTGACGTTTCTGCCGATCCCGCAACCTCAATAACTCCAGATGAATCAGTGAAACCGGCAACATGTGAAGTCCCCAAAGAAGATGAGCAGGCTGCAGGCTGGTTTAGCTGGCTTGGTCGTTCATCAACTGCAGAAATCGCAGCTATACCGGAGACTTTAGGTGACGTTTCTGCAGGACAAGTTGATGGGCTAATGGACATTGACGACCCGCCGTCACAACCAGAGACTCCCCAAATCGAAATCACAACGGCCGAAACACAATCCGACCCCGAAGCTCCGTTATCATATGGCGCCTGGATCGGCTCTTTCTGGTACGGCCCCGGAACAACCAACGCACTGGCCGCTGAACCCGAGCAGGATCAACCTGCAGAACCTCCAAAGGAAGAAGAACCTGCAGCCCATGCCACTGTAGCTACAAATACCGACAATCATATAATGTCCGACGCGCCCCATACGATTACAGACAGCGTTTCTACCGCCAATTTGCCGAGCTCCAACTCCACTTGGGCTTTCTGGTCGCGCCAGCCAAAATATTCAGAGCCAACTTTGAAACACCCTGAAAATGGTGAACTGGCGGTAATGGGCGAAGCATCAGAAGATGATGCAAAGCCTGCAGCTGAAGCTGAGATGCCCAAGGATTTGAAGAAAAAGAAGAAGCCAAAGATAGACGACGGCGCGGTGGCCGCCATGCCGATTATTGCGAAGAACAAGAAACGGCAGCGGGAGACGTCAGATCAAGGATCTCCAGGATCCGTTCCCAGGGAAGGATCTATTCGGGCTTCAAAGAGCCACCCGGAGATTGGCTTGAAACATAAGAATGCGTCTTCAGTGAGCCTCGACTCTGATGCTAGCGAAAGCACGAGCAGCTCAAAGCCTAATCTTTTGTTACCATCATTCACTTGTACTTATAATCTCAAAGAACAACCTTCAATCGTTTCTCAGATCACCAACTTGATATTGCGATCGAACCACCCGGGCCCAGATCACGTGTTTCGGTCGGCAGAACCGCCTTCTCGGCCCATCAGAAAGGCAATTTCCATTGGTGTTCACGGTCTGTTTCCGGCTGCTTATCTTCGGCCGATGGTGGGACAACCTACAGGCACTTCTCTTAGATTTGCAAACCTTGGCGCCGAGGCTATTGCCCGGTGGACTGGCTCTCACGGATTCCCAGACTGTGATATCGAAAAGGTTGCCCTGGAAGGCGAGGGCAAGATTGGAGAGCGGGTGGACAATCTATGGAAACTCCTGTTGAACTGGTTGGACGAACTCAAAGAAGCCGATCTTATTCTAGTCTCTTGTCACTCTCAAGGAGTCCCTGTCGGTATCATGCTTGTAGCCAAGTTACTTGGACTCGGCGTCATCACTCCTAGTACCCATATTGGTGTTTGCGCCATGGCCGGTGTTTGTCTCGGGCCGTTCCCTGATTACAAATCTAGCATGGGGATCCTCATGGGTTCCGCTGCCGAGCTTTGGGAATTCTCAAATCCCACCAGTGATATCTCTACTCACTTTGAAGCAGCCCTAAAGGAAGCCCTCCGCTTCGGTGTCCGCATCACCTTTGTTGGAAGCATTGACGACCAACTTGTCCCCATGGAATCCGCCGTATACTCACCTGCCCACCATCCCTACATCTACCGTGCCGTCTTCATCGACGGCCGTCTGCATGCCCCGGATTTCATCGCCAACCTCGTCGGCTTCGCTCTCAAACTCCGGAACCTCGGCGTCCCAGATCACGGGCTAATCCGTGAACTCAGCATACCACTTGCCGGGAGTCTCTACGGCGGAGAAGGCCACTCTCGCCTCTACTACGATGATCGGGTATATGATTTGGCACTAGCGAATACGCTGGAAACTACGGCGGTAGCTTCGGGGATGCAGTGTCGGGTGGGGTCGCGGGAGAGGTTGGGGGTGTCGGCGAACCCTTATACGTTGCCGTGGGTTATGCGGGGGGTTTTGGAGGAACCGTTGGTCAAGACGTCGTTACATGAGGAGGCGATGGATTTGTTGAGGCAGTTTGATGCGTGGAAGCCGGTGACGAAGGCCTTGAAGGATGTAAAGTATCGGTTGGAAGCGGTTCGGTCGCGGTTATAGAGGCGTTGTCATTTGGAGAATGGGGGGGGGGGGCTTGTCGTTCAGGTATACTCTTTTTTTTTTCTTTTACTCTTTTTTTTTTGGGGGAACTACACTACATCATAGGTTAGCATCGTTAGCACGGTATTTGATATTATAGCATGGTTTAATTGGGTATTATATTCTCGACTATCATCTGACACTCTCAAGATGAGTATTTTCCTTTCTTTTCTTTTCTTCTTTTTGTTCATGTCATTACATATAGCTAGTGTACACATCAGGCAAAGCCCATATCTCTATCAATACAAGGTATCACCTCTCTCTCTCTCTCTCTCTCTCTCTCTCTCTCTCTCCCTAATCCTCACACACTCCCCCCCCTCATCTCCTCCCCAACTTCCACGAAGCAATCGTATCTTGAATCTCATCCCACGTCGGCGCCTTCTGCCCCCCAAACCTAAAAGTCCCCGCCTCCTGCAAAACCACCGTCGGCGCCCCCGAACTCTCCCCCCCATTCTTCACAAACCCCCCAAACACCATAGCCGCCACCCTCCTTAAATCATCCACCGTCAACCGATCAATCGCCCTACACATCTCCGCCACGGGAATCTTGCGCCCATGAATCTGCACCTGCCGTCCCAAATCCTCCAATTCCACCATCCGCGACTCTAGGTTCATCAGCAGGCTAGACCGCAATTGATTCTTCGCCCGGTTGACCTCCGTAGCCGTCAGTGCCGCATACCCCGTCGCCGACGTCAACGATCGGAGCTCCCGGCACATCACCTGCAACATTGGGAGTGTCCGCCCGGGAATGCAACTTGCCGAGATTCCAAAGAGGCCAGAATCTGTGTATGTATGGTTAAACGCCACGCAGCTCTCGACCCACGCGTGCTGGTTTAGCACGTGCGTGTACAGCCGAGAGTACATGCCCTTTCCGGGTCCACCTGCCGAAAACGACCCGCCGCCACCCAGGAGGAATTGCAGGGTTGCTAGAGCGTAGATATCGGGTGAAGATACCGGGAGGCCTTCAAAGGCAAGGTGGATGTGCGTAAAAGTAGCAAGGTTCGGGTTCAGCGGGGGCGGCTGTGGGGGTAAACTCAGGAAGCCACCAGTGTACGACGCACGGGTTGCCGCCGGGGGTTCATTCTTGAGGGACTGCGCCGAGGGAGCCGCCGGAGTCTCCTTTTCGGGACAAGACAAAGTCTTGAGAAACGGAACCTTTGAGAGCAAGAATCCCGACTTCTTCTCGGGTGTCCCGCGGACTTTAGCCTCGGCGGCAATCGCCACGTCCGCTTCTGCCTCTACATCCTGGGCATCCATATCGCCAAAATGCTTCTCAGCCAACTTCAACGCCTCCTCATGTTCGACACCGGCAAACGCCAGCACGACGCGGTCCGGCCGGTAGAAACGGCGGCGATACTCGCGGATGGTGGCGGGTGTGATTTGGTCAAGGCGTTCCCGCGGACACAGGAGGGGGTTCCCGAGGGTGTTGTCTTTGAAGGCGGCAGTGTGGACGAGTTCGGGGAGGATCATTTCGGGCTTTGACCAGATTTCTTGCAGTTCGTACCGGGCGGTTTCCAGCTGTTCGGCGACTTCGAAGTCTGTGATGAGCGGGGTGCGGACGGTCTCAGCCAGGAGTTTGGTGGCGCTGGCGACGGAGTTGTTGAAGGTCATTGCTTGGTACATGATGGCCTCTCGCGAGGATGCACAGTGGATGTTCCCACCGAGAGTCTCTACGGCCGCTAGCATGTCGTCGGCGGACCGCGAGGAGGTAGATTTGAAGGCGAGGCGGTCCATGATGTGGGAGACTCCGCGGAGACCGGGGGTTTCGTAGCGGGAGCCGGAGTCGACGTAGACGCCGATGCCAGAGAAGGGGCCGGGGACGGGTTCGGAGGTTACGCGAAGGCCGTTGGGGAGGCGAGTGATGGGTTGAGAGGGGATCTAGCGTAGACGGAGGAATCAGCAAGGAACCATAGAAAAAGGGGGTAAGAGGGGATGGGATGGAACGTACGGAGGGGGTAGCTAGGCCGCGGTGGAGGGTGCGGGATAGGGCGCGGGTGCCCGTGGGACGCAGGGAGGACCGGAGCATCATGCGCAATGCGTGGTCCTATATAGAGGGTAAAAGTGAGGGATTTCTTCGTTCGGGAAGCTAAATCAATAAATGGCCAACCAATGATAAACAAAGGGGATTCCAACAACTCCCAAAGTAAAGTGAATAAGCCTTCCACACTAATTAAAAAAAAGCACAAAGTCTCAGATGCAACGACGCTTAGTAAGCAATAAACCATTGCGCTAGGCTGTCGATGGTAGAGATTTCATGGTATATCTTATCAAGCCAATCAGAAGCATCCGATAACAGTTAGCTAGGACCAGGGTTTGTGGTCTTTTAACCCTTGAACGCCAATGACTTCATTTCTAAGCAACAAAACCAGAGTGGGTGCATATATGGTGGCTGACGGACTTTACCAAGGGCCTGGTCCCATCAGCATGATTACATCATCCTGGATGATTTTCATCATGCAGGCTGCCAATGAATGCAGGTTATGGGCGTAAAAGGGGAAGCAAGCAACAGGAAGTGAATGGAAAAGAGAAATGGATGCTTTTGATCAGAATGTAATGGTTATTGGAATGGCCCCAGTGAATGAAGTTCTCCCTTTTTATATCTGGCGAAATATCTATTCATAGCCTTGTGAAAACAGACAAGATGAAGGCGACATTCTCTCCCCCCCCCCCCCNCCCCCCCCAAGGCACGAGATCAAAATCACAGAAAAAATATTAAAAAAATATTAAAAAAAAATATGTATAATGCATAAGAGTATTCAAAGAAAACGGCCTCCGCGGCTACTGTATCAGTCAATGATGATGTGGAATAAAATCCACCAGAGTTCCCTCAATAATACTCCAAAAAACAAAAACCAAAAAAACAAAAAAACAAAAAGACCCCCCTCTCCTCCCTCTCCCTCCAAACCATGCCCCCCCTAAAAAAAACAAAAAAAAAAAACAAAAATAGAACCAGCTAGCATCTGGTCAAATGACATGAGAAAATAATGAAACTAGGAAACGAAAAATGAAGAGGAACTGCTGATAGTCTCAAGTGGCTTTCTTTCCTTTGTCTATGGAACCCGTGGAACAAAAGAGTCTATGAGAAAAAGTACATAATGTAAACGTCGATAAGCACACAGTGGCTTACATAGACCACGTAATTAGTGCTACCAAAGAGTAGGAAACACACTGGCAAGACCGATAAAAAGAACATGTAAAAGCCAAACTGATACAAGTCATGTGTGTTTGGGAACTTGAGAATTAATGCCTGTAAAATCAAGTTGTGATGACACACACTTTGAAAAACAGCCATCTCAAAAGAACTAGTGATGAGCTGCTGACGCCGCGGACGCCGGGGCCAGACCGGCAGTGTTGTCAATGGGCGCACCATCAAATACCCATGGTCCGGCGTTGTTCCGTGGGGTCAAGATAAGATCGTGAGCTGCCTGTGTGCCAGGAGAAGGCGTACGTGGTCCTGGAATCGGCACCGGCGCCGGGATGTTATCCCGCTGGATATGCGATGATCCGGACCGTATCGCCATGGTAACCTCATTGCCGTCATTACCAGATGAGGAGTCATCGGCTGGTAGGGGGAAGGTCGCAGGAACATGAGTCTCGGCAACATCAGAAGTTGTAGTGGACAAAGCATCAACCGCACCGTCGACGGCGGGCATTTGAGCGTCGGCCACGTCGATATCGTTGGGACCGTGGGTTTCGTCGGCGGGGGCAGAGGCGTCATCAAGATCGTCCCACCCTTCGGGCTCTTCAGGTTCAGCCTCGAGATCGGTAGTAGCACGGCAGTTTGGGCATACAAAGATGGGGTACTGCGGGCCAGCAATCAATTGTTTGACACACTTGTAATGCCAAGTGTGAGAGCAAGGTGCGACAAAAAGAGTTTGGCAGGGCTATAGGAGGGGAAAAAAAAAAAAAGAAAGGGTTAGTTTGGGTACTTGATTTTATATAAAATTGAAATAAAATTAAGGAAAAATTTTGTGATTTTATAAACTTACGGCAATGCGGCCAAGGCAGATTGTGCAGTCTTGAGAGTTTGCTGAAGAAGGATTGGGCTTGGTGAGGTTCCGGATACGCTCGTGAGCCGAAGTACTATTGAAAATTTATATCATTGTTAGCCTTTTCTTTTTTTTTTTTTTTTTTTTCTCTTTTTGTATTAGAAGCTCATAAATCATGTCATTGATGATAAAACTTACTTAAACGGGTTGGCAGCATTTTGCCAGCCACGGTTAACCTCGACGCGCATCTTTACACAACGGAAAATCATTTCTTCGCCGCCCCGAAAGTCGATACCTAACTGAACGACGTCGCCATCCTTAACTCTCCAAGGCTTGGACTCTTGTCCAGGCTGGCTCAGACGGACATGGTTCAGAAAAGTTCCAGACGAACTCTTGACGTCCTTGATAAACCACTTGCCATCCTCACACCAAAACTCGCAGTGCCGACGACTGACTACTTTGCTCTTGAAACCGACAGGCGCAGCGCTCGGGACGTTGGTGGGGACAGGAGCACCGTTTTCCCGCTCGCTAAAACGGCCAACCTTGACGATTTCATTGCCGATGGGCAGTTTCCGCATGACAGAGGGGAAAGGAAGAGACTGTCTGTTAGATCGCGGATCCACGTATGAAGTCAGGCGAATAGAGTATTGCGTGGGCTGGGTGCTACCAGATTCGTGAGCGGCGGCATGGCCTGCTGTGGCCTCCGCATGGGGCGGAGTGGCAGTGGACATTTGGGCAGCAGACGCTCCTCCAGGAGCTGCTCCAGAGGCATCAGGTACTAGAGGGTTTGTAGCACCCATGGCTGCGGCGACTGCTGCTAGTGCGGCGGCAGCGGTGTCCGAAGAGGACGTTTGGGCCGTAGCGGGCATGTCAGTACTAGAGGCAGCAGGAGAGGGGTTTCGTGAGACAATCACAGGACTCTCAATGTCAGACTCAATTGCAGATTCAGCAACGTTGCCGAGTGTGTGGCCAGGGCCAGAGCAAGGTACGGAAGTCGCTTGCGTAAGACGAGCAGCACCAGCAGTAGAAGCAACAGTAGGCGATGGATTCGTAGTTTGAATAATGGGCACAGAGCGCTCCGGAGGCGAGAGAATGGGAAGACCAGCCGAGCGCGAAGGAGTACTCATGGAACGAGAAATGCGGCGCGAATGCGATGAACGGGTTGGCGAGCTAGATGATGAAGAGGAATCAATGGCGTTGGAATTAGCGTTTCCCGACGATGATGCGGCCGATTGATGCGCGGCGGACGAATTGGAGCCGGGAAAGAGGGCAGTCACAGTGATGTGATGATCGCGATTGGTCAAGTGGTGGGCGTAGTTGCGGAGGAAGGATAAACTGCGGAGACGAGATCCACGGGTTTGGGAAGCGGTGGTGGGCGATGACGGAATTGAAGATTGCGCGGGGAGACCCAGAGGTGGTTCGAGAACGGGCGGATGGGTAATCATGATGGAAGAGAAAGAAGGAAAAAGAAAGAAAAGAAAGAGAGGAAAATGAGGTAGTCTGAGACAAAAAAAAAAAATTATTTAAATACAATAATAAAAACGGAATATTTGCCTTGATATTTCCCTTTTCATCGCTTTTTTTTTTCTTTTTTTTTTCTTTTTTTCTTTTTCTTTCTCTATTTTCTTCACCCAAGTTTCAACCCTGTAACGGTTTTCCCGTCTCGCATTTTACGTATTCTTTTATATATATATATATAGTTTTTTTTTTCTATTGGTTTAATATGTATTGCGACTGTTCATCTACCGTTCAACGCAGCTTCCAACCTTTTCGATAAAACTTGGCATTTTGAGCAAGCATAAACGTAAGCTTACCAAACAATAAAAGATTTTTTTTTTAAAAAAAAGGATTTAAAGAAGCGGGCTTGTTTCTTCTACGGCACCACCACTTTGTCTTGAATATTTCTGGGTTGACCAGGGAAGGGACCTGGCTACCTACCCCACGATTCAACTTGGTTATTACCATATTCCTGTTTTATCTCGGCTTTACCTCTTGCCTCTTGCCTCTTGCCTTTGCCTCTTGCCTTGTTCTTTCCTTCCATATATACATATGTATTCTGGCTTCCCGTCATCTCCTTCCTCTTCTGTTCCAACTTATTGCTCTTGCTTCTTTTGCAAAGAAGGGTCTTTCTCTTTCTCTCTCTCTCTCTCTCTCTCTCTCTCTCTTCTTTTTATTTTATTTTTTATTTTTTTATTTTTTACTACGTCTGGCACCTTCTCTTCAATTTTGATTCTTCTTTTTTTTTTTTCAACCTTTCATCATCTTCAGCCTTCTCTAGCCTCGACCGTCTTCTTCTTGTCAAATCAACCACCAAAATCTCTTAAGTCTTTGTCTTTTCCATCCTAACATTCTCGCCACCTTCTTTCTATATATCCTACTCTCGCCTATTTGAGCAACCACTCACTCATCCATTTTTTTTCATCTTCGCAGCTTAGTAACCCTAGGCATAAAAAAAAAAAAAAAAAAGAAAACATTTAGCGACAGCGTCTATCCAATCTTCAATTATCTCCAATCTTTATTCTACATTATTTCATCTCTAGCGCCAACCACTAGAACCTTCGCCTTTTCCGCTGTCTCTAGCCATAAAACCTTTGGCACAAATACCAGCCAGGATCTCAATCTCGACTTCGCTTGACCTGCAGCTTCCGCAGACTGCGCTACGACGTTTTCCCATAGGCTGTATTTTAGCGGGCTTAATTGTCTTTTTTTTTTCTTTTTTTTTTCTTCTTTTTTTTCTTCTTTTTTATTCTTTTTTTATTCTTTTTTTTTTCTTTTTTTATTCTTTTTTTTTCTCCGTCTTCTTTTCCTTCTTCCAGACTCTTTTCATTCTGGACCAACCCTGGATTACATCACTCGCGCCACCCCTCCCCCTTCCCGACACTCCTATATCCTTCTTACGACTTGTACCGACATTGCATCGTACCGGTCCTTGCTCAAGGACGAAAAAAAAAAAAAAAAAGAAAGACAACGAAAAAGAAAACTCCCATTACCTGCTTTCATCATTCCCCACAGATTCTTTGGCCACCAATACAAAAAAAAAAAAACATTACAAGGTTAGTACCGTACTGCCTTCTGCACTCAACACAGCAACAATACAAATCGTATAAACCCCCCTCTTAAGATTCAGTATACATCCCGTCTGATCTTCATCGGAAGCATTGGATTAGATAGATAGATACCCTGCCCAGAAAGCGGGATTCATTTTCTATTTTTCTGGCCTACGACTTCCATACACATTCGTTTTTCTCTGGGTTCTCTCGCTCGCTTTGGCTTAGTTTCGCCGGTGCCCTCTTTTAAAGTTCATCTGGATCCAATGCCACTTCCCAACCCCACTCCCTCTCGCCTCTCTCTCCCTCCCTTTTTTTTTCTCATTCTTTTTTCTTCTTTTTCCTTTTTTTTTCTTTTTTTTTTATGATTCACTGACCAACACCATATACCCGGCCAGCTTCTCGACTTTCTTCCCTTTCTTACGACAGCCGTTTCTGTCCTTCACGGGCACCTGGCTACCGAGCGCTTTAGCTCACCAGCCCATCATCTCATCTTCTTTGCTTCGCACCTACGCAAGCCCTTTTTTTATATATTTTTTTTATATTTTTTATTATCTTTTCTTTCTGGGCCTTTTCACTTTTGCACTTAGTTGTAGTTGTGCGATATCCTCCATTTTGCTGTATGTATGTCGCTTAGAACCGCCTCCCACCATCAACCGTTCGACTTCTAAAAAAAAAAAAAAAACCCCCCTCCAACAAAAAAACACGCACACGCACACGCACACGCACACCTATACACACAGCGCCAAGCACAACCTCGACCTTGACGTCAGACTCGGCTTTCTTGAATATATATCTTGCTTTGGTCTCCCGCCGAGTCCGTTGTGTTACTTGTTGACATACGATCGTGCGTGTGTGTGTACTGGTCGCCATCGGAGTGAGCGCTTCAATTCTCAAATGACGCAGTCGCTAATTTATACAGTAATTTGACTTTTTTTTTTTTTTTTAGTCCTGTGTCCACCTTTTTCTCCAGTTTTGGTGCAGCCGCCACTGTCGTCGACTGACCACAACCACCCACTGTTATTGAAAACTGGTTGTTCAGGCTCAATACAAATTTCACGACACACCTAGCGACATACAAGCATCCCAAGCCAGTAGTTCCAGTCAAACATCAACCACACTACTTGTTTTCCAAGTCATTACCTTTTGTGGTAACCTCAACTCAACCCATACGCCACTTGACCTACACACCACTTTCCTCGATTCGAATATCGCCCACCATGTCACCTAAAGATTCTTCCCCTCTAAGCTCCAGGGCTTCCTCGATTAGAAGTATTGACGGCACCAAAAAGTCACCCCGCATCGGAGCTGTCGACAGTGGTGTCTCAACAGATGAGCCTGCTAAGCCCGTGTCTGGTGGCATGAAGCTGCTTTCACGCATGTTTTCTGGTCGCGAAAATGGTGCTCGCACTCCTGGTGAAGGAAATCGCCCGAGAGGTTCTAGTGTCACTATCTCGTCCGTCTCCAATACCTCGAACTCGAATTCTACCGTCTCCCGTACTACTAGCACACCTGTTGGCTCCATGGCTATGCAAAACACGCGGAAGGCTACTCTTGATTCCAAGCAAAAGACAATGCCTCGGTTCTATTGCTACTCTGAGGAGGAAATCGCCGAGGGCCAGCCTCACCACAGCCATCATCTCAAGAGCAGTGTCAGACAAGAAAAGCTCAAGAGCATGTGGAAGAACTGGCTTGGAAAGCACAATGACGAACCCGTCACCGACCTCTCCCTCATGTCTGGTTTTGCCGATATGAGACTAGAGAAGAAAACCACCAATGATCGCAAGGGCCCAGTCACTCCTGCCACCTTTGAAGAAAAGTACGGCAAGTGCGCCGAGGTTATTGGTAGAGGCGCTTTTGGTATTGTCCGCATCTCCCACAAGCGCATAGATAACGGAACCGACAAGTTGTTCGCAGTAAAAGAGTTTTGCAAGCGGGATGACGAGAGTGAGCGCAAATATTCCAAACGCTTGACATCGGAGTTTTGTATCTCGTCGTCTCTCCACCATCCCAATGTTATCGATACTCTTGATCTCATCAAGGATGATCGCGGCATCTATTGCGAGGTAATGGAATTCTGTGCCGGTGGTGACCTCTACACGTTGGTCCTGGCGGCCAACAAGTTGGAGTCCAAGGAGGCAGACTGCTTCTTTAAGCAGTTGATGCGTGGAGTCAATTATCTCCACGAAATGGGAGTTGCTCACCGTGACTTGAAGCCTGAAAACCTGCTTCTGACCACGAGCGGTGCACTCAAGATTACCGACTTTGGCAACGGCGAGTGCTTCCGTATGGCCTGGGAAACCGACCCTCACATGGTGTCCGGTCTTTGCGGCTCTGCTCCCTACATTGCTCCTGAAGAGTACACTGACAAGGAGTTTGATGCGCGGGCCGTTGACGTCTGGGCATGTGGTGTCATTTACATGGCCATGCGCACTGGTCGTCACCTGTGGCACATTGCCAAGAAGGACGAGGACGAATTCTACGACCGGTACCTGGAGGGTCGTCGGGACGAGGCCGGGTATGCTCCAATTGAGAACCTGTCTCGGGTAAGCTTTGATCTGATGCCTGTGAATGATGTTACAAAAAAAAAATTACCGACTAGTATTTGCTAACCCATGTTTTTCTTTTTCTTCGTACAAATAGTCGCGGTGTAGAAACGTCATCTATTCGATTCTTGATCCCAACCCCAAACGTCGTCTTACAGCCAACCAGGTCCTCAAGTCAGAATGGGGTCGTGAGATCAAGGTTTGTCACGCCGGTGAAAAGGGTGAATAAAGCTCCGGTTCGAATACCAATTCAATGACGAACAATGACATGATAAAAATCAAAAAAAAAGTTACAAATTCAACGATGGACGCGCTGTCACAAATTTCTTTTTTTTTTTTTTGCATTATCTGCCTCCTTTTCTTTTTTTCATCTTTTTTTTTTTCTTTTCAATCTTCGATAGAGCTGATATCCCTTCTTTTTTTTTTTGTTCTTTTCAGCATATTCTTTATTTCCTATACTCGCCGGCCGTTTGAGCCAGGCCTACGAATGCACTCATGATTATGGGACGGCGTGGAATTGGAGTCTTTGGTTTTTTATTTCTTCCTATTATTTCTTCTTTTTATCTATATTTTCTTTTTCTCCGTTCCATATCTTGAGCTTTTCATCTTCTCTTATCATCCCATCTCATCCACATTTATCCTTTAGCACGGCCCTTTTTTTTTTTTTTCTTTTTCTTTTTCTTCATCTTAACCATCATCTGGGTGGCGGGTATCTATTCTTTTTTTCTTTTTTTTCTTTTCATCTCAAAAGGCACTGATGTCTAGACAGTCAGTTGTCGATATCTTTTTTCATACAGTGGATGATGAGAAGTAGTGGTTAGTAGGCTTTAGTGGCCGGGGAGGAACTTTCCGGCGGACTGGTGGTCCTCATCGATCCATTCACGATATCAAATCTGAGAGTTAGTCTCTGGTTATCTGATGTTGCTGTAAAGCTATACGCTGTTCTCGTCTATAAAAAATCTACTGATTCCAAGTCAATATTGGTATATATGTTGCGATACCGTAATGTGGTGGGTGTATAATGTGAATATATATTCAACATATCAGCGTACTTTACAACTGTGATGGTATCAAGACTATGGTTCAACCAAAGATGGGCCGTCGTCAAGTCAGCATACCCATGGAGCTTGTGCCACCACCAACATGACGAAGTCACTATACTATGTATAGTACAATTATACAAGGCACGGAAGGGCAAAAAGGCCAGGTCTTGGGGCAGAAGATGGCGGATAGAAACGAACGGTGAAAGGGGACAGAAATTTTATTTATAGCAAACAAGTGGACGACTGGAATGGGGCGATAAAAGGGATGAGAAGCGAAAACATGGACAATGTTTCACGATAATGCAAGAGATGATGATATGAAGGCGATGAAATGAGAAACAAATACAAAGACGCCAAAAGACAACAATGGCAAACACAACGGTAAATCAATGATGATAGTAATAGTAATAATGAACAGTGATTTTAATGGTCAAACAGATGGATAAGTTATTCTTCCGTGAAACCGCAAAAAAAAAAAAAAAAAATTAAACAGATAAAAACCAAGACAAAGGACACACAAATAATTAAGCCCAAAAATGAAGCACCGTCTTCGGCTCCGTGCGCCCCAAGATAGTGAGAGAGATGGATAAAAAGATGGATAAAAAGATGGAGATTGTACAAGAATCAAGTGAATGAATTTTAACCTCCTCAAGGCCAATTTCCAGAGAAGAGGAGGGTGTATAGATGGAGAGAATCAAGTAGTAGCAGGACACATTGGAAGAGAAAGCACAGAGAGAATAAATAAATAAAAATAGAAAACAGCCCAAGAAAAAAGATGGAAGACGAAAAAGAAAAGAAAAAAAAACAAGTTACACATTCATTTTCCTTTTTTTTTTTTTTTCCTTCCTTCCTTCATGAGTGGAACAAATCCCACGCCCGACTACACAACGTCAAAAACTCCTCCTTCTTCGCCCGCTGAGTCTCTGGAGAATCCCTCCCATAGCCAAACAGCCCCGTCCTCTGCGGCGCCGGCCCATGCCCCAACGGCGGGCTCTGTCCCTCTTCATACTCCGCTCTCCGTCTCTTCTGCGCAGAACCCGGCAGCTGCTGTCCATGGTGTCCATGCGCGTGCACCCCATGGTGTCCGTGACTCGGCGGCTGTGGCGACGGGGGCGTCGGCGGCTGGTGGTTCCCGTAGTGTACGAGCTTGGGTAATAACTCTGGGCGTCCGCCAGCCATTTCAGCTTGGGCTTCCTCGGCGGATTTGAATTCGCGGGCGCGGCCGGTGGGGGGACCGTAGGTCATTATGGGGGCGTGGCTGGGGGATGGCAGAAGTGGGCCGCCGCCGCGATGGGCGGTGGCGGGGTAGAGGGATTGTTGGGTGTGGTGGGCGGAGGACGGCGGCGCAGGATGTGGTTGTTGTTGTTGTTGTTGTTGTTGGTCGCGGTCACGATCGCGAGAGTCGGGGTGGCCCGAGTGGCCAAAGACGTCACTGAGCGGGGGCAAACGGGTTGAGGTCTGGTTGGCGGGCACGTGATGGATGTGCGAAGTGTTGGAAAGTTTGGTGGCGGGCTGGTTGGTAATGTGGCGAGTGAGCGGGTGGCCGTTGGCTAGACCAGTAAAGGTCTGACCGAGGGGGGCAGACTGGATGACGCGCTCGTTTTGGAAGGCCTCGTGGGCGGGGGCGACGATGGAGAGACCGGGTGGCGCCTTGTTACGGCGCGACATACCGGGGGTCTTTGCATTGAAGCTGCCGTCTTTGGCGGTGGCGATTGCGTGCGGGTGGGTGCCGTCGCCCTTTGCAGACTGTTGGAGGAGGCGCGCTTCGATGATGGCGCGCTGTTGTTCGCGGACGGTCATGGAGCGTTGGAGCTGTTCCTTCATGTTGGGGTCCTGGGTGACGAGGCCAGGCGACAGGCAGGCGATGCCTACTTCTTGGACGCCGAGGGCTGTCAAGGGACGGCCAGTGGTGGCACCGGATGAGCCAGTCTTGGAGAGGTCAAGTTTGCGAGGACGGTGGCGCGTAGGCATCTCGGGCGATGTGGGTTCTTTCTTGACGATGATGGTGGGGACGCGAGAACTACAAGGGAAGGATGAAGGTGTATATGTTAGTAAGCAGTGGGGACGGACTCGAGATGGAGATAGAAATGAGAAAAGAAAAAAAAAAAAAGAAAAAAAAAAGATGGGGTAATTGCGATAGATCATCGTCGGGAGCAAGGATTTGGGAAGGCACACACACACACACGCGCGATATGGGGGTGAGAGGCTGTTCTTTTTTTTATTTTTTCCTTTTTTTTCCTTTTTAGCCAACAATGACAGTTGCAAGAAGATACTTACGCGCTGGGTGGTGAGGACTTGCCACCGTTTTGGTGGTTTTTCGGGCTCCGGCTACCGCGATGCGACGGTGGTGGGGGCGGCGGAGGTTGCGGGTGGTGAGTAGAAGAAGAGTGTGAGTGAGAGTGAGAATGAGAGTGAGAATGGACGGGATGTCTAGAATTGGCGGAAGAGGACGACGGGAAGACAGATCTTGAAGCGACAGGCGAGTTGACTACGGGAGCTCCAGAGGCGGTGGCGATGGCGATGGTGGAAGATGATGGAGGAGGAGGAGGAGGAGGAGGAAGGTCATTGGTTTGGGGAGAAGTGGAGGTGTTGTTATTTTTGGTAGAGTTAGCCGAGGATGAAGAAGAAGGAAACGAGGGCCGATCGTGCGGAGCCGGCGAAGGGGCCATTATGGCGGCACTCATTGTGAGAGAAGATTAAAGAGAAAGAGAGAAGAAAATGCAGATTGGGGAGAGAGAGAGAGAGAGATGACGGACAGGTAAAGAATAATACCGGGATATAGATATATTCTTTAAAATCCACGTCTTTTTTTTGGGACGAAATCTGGGAAAAGAAATTCTATGGCTTGCAAGACATAAGAAGAAACCGGTAAAATAAAAATGGAGGTTGAAATAGGTTTTTTTTTGTTTCTTATTTTGCAGCTTGTGGCTTTTCTTATGCTTCGTCAGGTGAGTTTCTCGTCTTGTCTTGTGTCGTCCGTGGTTGTTCTCGTCTGGTCACGATAAAGCAAAGGTCCTCGTTTATGCGGGTTAGAAAATAGAAAATTGCAGGTTACTTAAGCTCTGCTATTGACGAAGAGAGGAGATGGAGACAGAAAAAGAGAAAGACAAAGAGCTAGTTTTAGTAAGCCAGAAAGAAAATATGATATGCAACAAGGGCAAATAAATAATGATGACAGAATGCCAAAAGACTTGAAGTTTTGACAAAAAAAGATGAGGGAAAAGTCTCAATCTATATATAAGAATTTTTTTTCTTTTTTTTTAATTTTTTTTTCTTTTTTTTTTCTTTTTTTTTTCTTTTTTTTTTGCCGGTTAGAAAAACAATTGGAACGAAACAAGGCTAGTTTCCGGCCCTTGCTCTTGAACCTGGAACTCGTTGATTGAACTGGAACCCCCAAGACAGCGAGCGGTAGTTATACTGGGCGAGGAATCGAAGAAGAAGAAGAAGAAGAAGAAGAAAAAATTAGAGAAATATTATATGTGTGATGTAATTGGCAAACAACTTTGAACTTTGATTGTCAAGAAAATAAAAGAAAAAAAGGAAGAAAAAAAAAAAAAGCAAAGTAGTAAGACTCAAGATGAAGAAGCAGACTTATATAACAAAACAGATAAAGACAATGTCAAACAAGAATCAACATTTGAAAATCAAGAAAGAAAAAGAAAAGAAAAAAAAAAGAAAAAAAAAGAGACAGGTGTGTGCAAGAAACGGGACATTATCAACTGTTATATAGACACCCGCTATCCGCTATCTGCTATACTTTCTCCCGTAGCCCCCCGTAGCCTAGTCCGTCCTGTAACTATCTGCGACAACAAAATGGCCACCGTGAAGTGGTTCACAGCCCCTCAAACGTCGCCAGTTGACCCCAAAAGTGAATTTGACTTGAGGCGGGGGGAAGGGAGAAGGGAGGAAGAGAGCAATGATACGACATAAAACATAGATAAATTCAGTAGGGGGAGCACGGACTAGACAGACACAAGCACACGATATAAAAGGGAAAAGAAAAGCATATAGAAAAGAAAAGAAAAGATATAATATTTCAGGAAAGAAGGACAATATAGGGTCGGATGGTGTTGTTTTAACATGTTACAAAGGGGAACACAGCAGATATCTTGATGTTGGTCAGAGGATTGAGTGTTGCTCGTTTAACAAGGGGAGTTTGGGGCTTTTTGCATGGGTGTGTTTCTAACAACATCACGGTCAGTTGTCAATGTGTCAACCCAAGCCATTGAGCCAGGAGAGGGGACAAAAGGTAAGAGTAGTAGAGGTTAGAGAGGGAGAGTTGGGAAAGGGAGAGAGGGAGGAGGATATTTGTGTAGGTTGTAGACCAAAGGAAACTCCCCCTCCCCCAAAAGAAAACCCAGATATTGGGACAGACCGCTGCGCTGGTCAATGACATCATATCCTTCCAGTTATTCTTGTATTCTACTGTGACATCCCGCAGACGATGCAAGAAAATTCTTTTTATAATAAAACCCAAAGTAAAAAGTATTTGGTTGCTGGCCTTTTTCCCAAAGTCTACCGTGGCACCCAAATACCAGCCCTGTCTGTCTGTCTTTGTTCACTGGAAACAAAGCCTGTGTGTGTATTTCCCATCAACAAAGTGACGTATTACGGGTTTATACTACAAAAGAGAAAGTCTCAAGTCATGTATGGCCTGTGGAATGCTGTCATTGAGTGGTCCCAAAGGGTATAAAAAAAAAAAAAAAAAAAAAAAAATTTAATTTCTCGTATTAGTTATTTCTGACAGATGATGACCAATACGAATTTCTTTTTTCTTTTTTTTTTTCTTTTTTTTTCTTTTCTTTTCTTTTTTTCTTTTTTCTTTTTTCTTTTCTTTTCTTTTTTTTTACTTTTTTTCTTTTTTTTTCTTTTCTTTTCTTTTTTTTTTCTTTTTTTACTTTTTTTTTCTTTTTTTCTTTTTTTACTTTTTTTTTTCTTTTCTTTTTTTTTCTTTTTTTTTTCTTTTTTCTTTTTTCTTTTTCAAGCAATATTTCAAATAACCTTCACCCTCTCTCTCTACCTTCCTTCTCTTCGTTATCTTTGCCCCTTCATCGAGCATCAAGTTGAAACAACGCCAGAGGTTGGTCAGGCTGATATGAAACAAGTCGGATTTAGGTGACCATTCAGAGCCCGGCCCAGACCACCTTGACCCGCCTAACCCACCAACCCTAGCAAGAAACAAAAATTATAAAAATAATAATATAAAAAAAAAAATAAAAAAAAAGTCGTCTTGTTTCAACATCAATCAAAAAGAAACCTAGTCAAATCTGACGGTTCATCTCCTTATCCTGCCACGATGATTGTTTGAGGAATGCGGGGGAAAAAAAAAAAAAACTTTGCCTTTTTCTCTCTTCCTTTGTCTAAGATTGAGTATCCTCACTACTACTCACTACTCAATATTCTCTTGCTACTGACCTGGGCCTTTATCAATGATATAGAACTTCCCTGAGTTTGTTTGCGTCATGAATATACCAAGGTAAGAAACGGACCTCAATGGGTCCCGCGTCTCGGTCTGTTATCTGGCGCTGATGCAGCAACCACATCATATATACGAATATTACACACAGACATGACAGGGCTGGAGAAGAGTTGTGTGTGTTCAACCCTCCACCCCCTCCTCCCTCCCTCTCCCTCTCCCTCCCTCTCTCTCTCTCTCTCCCCCCCCCCTCATTTCGGAATCTGTCCACATATGGTTACGGTGAGGCATTTCACTAGTGGGAAGCTTGAAATGGGGAAATCATTACCACAAGGAGCTATGCGTATAGGTAAACAAGACAGAGGGACGGACAAAGAGAGGGACGGACAGAACATTGACGATATCTTGAAACAATGTGTCATGGGAGGAAAAAGGTTGCTCCGAGATAATTGCCTGGTATCATTAAAGGCCTGGACGGTCAAGGAACCCACCGGATATTGCCATTTTAATGATGTGAAATCCATTTGGATACTTTTACTTGTAGCCTCTTCACATGTAACAATACCAGCACTAATAACCTCATGGCATCCCCTCCTCCCCCAATATCAAAACACATCAAGCCACCGACGAAACACGAAACTGAGGACAATCACGAGCCAACTCTCCGCTCCGCCCCTTCCACTCCTCCTCATATATCCTCAATTCAGAAACTCTACAACATCACTGTCAATATCTCCTCTCCTCCTTCTCCTCCTCATTGCCCATCGCCAACCTTTAATCTTGTGAATCCCCTCATCATATGTTTCAAACGCTTTGATAAAGGCAACCCAATTTTTTTTTTTTAATTTTTTCAAAAATAAATAATACTTCACGTTTCAATTGCCATCCTTCCTTTCTCACCTCCGCCTGCACATCCAGACATTTTCTCTTCTACCGACTTTCCCAAAAAGGTTAAAAGATTTCTTTTATGACTTGGGCGACGAGGTTTGTTCGTTCATTGGAGGCCAGATAATGGCTGTGGAAAGAAAAGGACTGCAGAGTTTCGACTAACCTGAAACGTGCCAGCCCCCCCCCCCTCCATCACACCTTTGGACAGGGGGGGGGTTTTTACCTTTTGGGCGTCAGTAAGTTTATAAGGTATATATATCTCTGTATTTATACTTACATGGACCTTCTTTTGATACTCAATATATAGAGGTCAATGCTATGTGTTGGAGGCTTTGGTGGGTTTTCTTGGTTATAGTGGGCAGTGTGAAGGTTTGAGTGTATTTCCGCCTACACATATGCTATGTTAATGTGGTGGTATCAAAAAAAAAAAAAACCCCTCGAAATCAAAATAAATAATCATCACTTTTCACTTGCATATATTTGGTACCACCATTGGCTGAACCATTTATGGTGACGAATAAGAGCACGCCGATCAGTGGGAGGAGACGAAAAAAAAAGAGAGGAAATAAAAAGAAATAATCAAGTAAAGCTTAGTCAGCAATATTCTGGTTGCACAGGCTTACCTTTACCTTTGTGTGTCTAACCTATCAACTAAAATAACTGGCAAAAACTCCCTTTGATATCAAAGCATTATAAACACTTGAAATAGATAGGCCACAACCATGGCAACCGTTGCTTTTTTTTGTTTTTTTTTTTTTTGTTTCGAGATGCTTTGTTATCGATAATGACAATAGACCCAAGAGTTCCCCCCCCAAAATCTCACGGGGTTTTCATATCTCTATCTGATTACTAAATCCCAAGTACAGCAGCAACGTCCCCTCTGTTTCTCTCTTTCTTTCTTTTCTTTTTTATCCACTTGTCAAACTTCACACTCACTTTCCATTCCAACTCTGGCTAAATGTCCTTTGGTCAACTGAGCCAGGTCTGCGCAGACCACTGTCCAGGCCCCCTCATACCCATCTTAACCAAGCATCCCCTCAATGGTCAGCCTTGTCAATTTCCTAGTCTTCTTTCTCAGGCGAGTCCCCCCCTCTCCTCGTCAAATAACTTTGCAGATCATCCTCTTGTAATACTAGACAAGAAGAGAAAAAAATAAAAAAAACATCGTCAGTGTCATCTGCCCTTCCCCCCCGTCTATATATACCCATAGGGCCTTGTTTAAACTAACCTACCTATAAACATCCAAGGCACTGTCTACTATAACTTGTTACTATTCTTAGAGTCAAATTCCGGGTTCGTGTACTTGTAGGTTCTCACCATATCTACAAAACAAACAAACAAACCAACAAACAACCTCCCATCCCCCTTCCCCCCTCCCAGCATACCGTTTTTCTTTATAACAGTTGGAATCTATGAGAGACAATTCTTACTTCCGCTTCCAAACGCCCTAGATTTTTTATCACTTTTTTTTTTTCATTACTTCCATGGAAAGAAACACTATCGATCAGATAGTGCAGGTAGGTAACCTCCTTGACGGTCGAGTCAATGGACGGCCAACTAGTGGATTTATCTGCGTCCGGGGATTGTATACCATCCTTGGGGGTTCTACAACACCATGGCGGTTGTTATATATACAGCCATCAGTCGCTGTAATTTGATGCTCAGTGCGTGATTGCACGATGGAAAAACAGACTTGATGTCCAAGCATACTGAGTGCTGCTTGGAATTAAGGAAGGGAGGTTGGTAATTGACGAGTTTTCTCTTAAAGATGGAAATATTAATTGAGTGTCTTGATAAAATTATTCATATAGTTTCCTGTGATTTATATTTGTGTTATCGTGATGTTGTTATTGAAACATAATCAGAGTTGGCGACCAACAAATGAAGACATCGCTAAGTGATTCATCTTGACATATGGATGATAAAACATGACAAGAATCATCAAGTGCTTGATATTGGAAATATATTAAAATATTATATGTGGTGTAAAAACAAAACAAGCATTACAAAGGCTAAGTAAGCAGCGTCATATAACAATCGACAATGCATTATAAAACCTAAAAGAAGAGAAAAGAGAAAACCAGAAGCAGAAACATCTAAACCGATAACAACGCCAATCATAACCATAACAAAAGTATCACGACATCACAAACCAACAAACATCATTTTTTTCGTCATCGTGAAAACCCAACAAATCTCTACATGATGACGTCAAACAAAAATGAGAAACCCTCATGTGCAATACCCCTAAGCAGCAACACCGGCACCCTCAGCACCACCATCACTGCTGTTACTCTCATCATCACCGCCATTCTTATCCGAGGTAATCTTATCCCAGTTCGCCAGAACATGTGCAATGCGAGGTGAGTTCGTCAAGCGGTACACGTCCTCAAAGTACTCCTTGGTCAACTCAAAGGGACGAGCAGTCACGTTGGGAATATACTTGCCAACCAGCTTTGACGGGTCGATCGTGGTCTTGTTGATCTTCTTGAGTAGGAACGAACGGAAAGGCTTGACACCTGACCGCAGGAAAGTCGAGTGGAAAGGCACATCAATACCACGTAGAGGAATCGTCGCAAAACCACGCTCAAGCTCTAGAGGAAGGGGCTTCTTGAGAGTCGCCTCCATGCAGCCGCGAATAACCTTGCGCAAAACATCCTTGGCCTCCTCAATGTTGGCGCGGAGCTCGTCGATATCAAGTTGTTGCTTCTTGAGGAAGTTGGTCACACCAGTCAGAGTGTCAAGAGCCCGGAGATCACCAGCGCACACATACTGCATGTTGGCAATGTTGAAGTTGACAATCTCCAGCAGCCAGCCCGACTCCTCTGCAATGTTGCTAACCACAAACCGCAAGGCCTCCTCGTTGAAAGTCTTGGAGATACGGCTAGGGTTGACAGCGCACATCGAATAGTTGGAGCGACCCGAAGCATCACGCTCGACAGCCACCTGCATAGTGAGACCACGGTAAAACACAACCGAGACCAGAGACTCAATAGGCATAACATCGGCCAGAGCAGCAAGCGCCGAGTACTCACCCAGAGAATGACCAGCAAAGGTGCTGTCGCGGGCAACGAGACCCTTGGCCTTCATGTCCTCGAAAGAAGCCTTCTCCATCAGGGTCAGGGCAGGTTGAGTGAACTGGGTAGCCGACAGCAGGCCAGTGGGCGAGCGGTAGGTGTATGACGTAGTAGTATCCGTAACAGTCTTGAAGATCTTTTCCGACTTGATGCTACCATCGGCCGCAACAGTCTCAAAAGTCATGGCCATGTAGTTCTGGCGAATAGCCTTACCGCGGGGACCGCCGAAGTGAACTGTCAGTTCCTTGGGATTGTTCTTGACAATGTTCACAATCGAGAAACCGTAGTTGTCCATCAAGTACTTGTCGGCACGGTCCCAAACCTCGCGTGCAACATCACTGTTGGCGTAAAGCTCCATGCCCATGCCTTGTTCTTGCGAACCCTGTCCAGTGAACACATATGTAGTGACGGGCTGCTCAATCTCGGCCTCACCCAACAGGACCTTTTCATCAGTCTCCTTGTTGCTGGCGACAATCTTGACAAGCTTGCGACCTGAAATCATACCAACATGTTGCAGCTGAACTGCAATCGCATCATTGGGAAGAACCATGCCGACCAAAGAAGCATGGAAGCTACGGACACGACCGACATTGTTCTCGGCAGCCCAAGTCTCGACAAGACTGCGGACCGCAGCACTGGAGTACATGCCGTGAGTGATAGTACCGGGCAAGTTGGCGTAGGTCGAAAAGACACGCGACACGTGGATCGGGTTGTAATCACCCGATACTCTGGCATAGTTCTCATTCGAGGCCGGAGCACGCAGAACCAAGGGTGATTTACCGTGCAGGGGGATCGGGTTCTCAAAGTTGATAGGTTGGTCAACAGGAGAACCGTTACGGTTTAGGTAGTCAATCACAGGGTTGCCGTGAGAGACACCTGCCTCATAGTCGACACTTGCAATCTGGATAACTTCCTTGGTAGGAAGCTCTAGAAGAACCGGTCCGCGGGTCTCGACGTTGCTAAGGACGTCCTTGTCCTTGTGACGAACCAAAGACTCCAGACGGAAAGTCAGAGTCTTGCCAAGCAGTTCAATTCCCGTGGGCATATCGTCAGCCATGAACCACTGCTTCGAACGCAGAACGGCAACATCCTTGGTGGTAGCCAAGTGGACCTGCATGGGGGTCTCAATCTTGCGTTGGAAGGTGTTCTCGTAGTCAGTGTATGTACCACGGTACAAGAACTGCGAAGTAACCTCCATGACAGGCTCATTATCGCGCATCAGCGTACCACAGACCTCAACCATCTTACCAGAATCCTGGTTGATCACAGCGTTGATCTGGGCGGTGGTGGTGATCTCATCACCCTTCTTCAGAGGCTCAGCACCAGGCATCATGCGGAACTGGTTTGACAAGTGAACCAGCTTCAGCAAATCACCATCAATGGTGCGTGGGAAGATGGGCTTCGTGATGGCCTTCCAACCGACGACGATGGCGAAGTCCATAGGCGCGAGCATTTCCTTCCCGGGGCGTTCAACAAATGCTTCACCAGTGTTGCCAACATTGTGGACAAAGTCCTTGATAGCCTCGGCAGTAATGACGGTTTTGCCACCATCAAACTTACTTTCGACTGGGGCATCAAGATCCAGCTTCTCATCTCCGAACCACGCCCGCCAGTAGAATTCCTTGATGCGATCATTGCGACCTTCCATAACCTCACGGATGGGGGCATAACCAGCCTCGGGGTGGTAAGTGAACTCCAGAGGCAGAGAAACGGGTTTGCCAAGAGCAGTGGTCTCCTTGATCATGTTAACAATAATGCGATTGGGGCCAGTAATCTTGACCTCGATCACATCGACATAGTGGTTGTGGCGGGGTTGCTCTTTGACAATGATTCTAGTCTTGGAGGGGTCGTTGGGGTACATGATCTCGACAAACAGGCCACGAGCAGGAGCAAAGATGCGACGGATGGGGTTGGTCTGGAACTTCTGGCCTTGGACGAGAACGTCCGACATCAAAAGAGCGTAACGCCACGAACGAGTCGGACCAGCCAGGAGCGATAGCCAAGCCTCGGTAGAGGGCAGAGTAGCGGCAGGCGAAGAAGACAAACGGTAAATGTTCTTAATCTCATCGCAACTGACAGTGAGACCTTCCAGGTCAATAGGGCTGCTCTTGGCCGCAATTAAGTTACCACCAAAGTATTCGATAACCGGAACCTTGGACTCGTCAGCAGCATAGGTGTCCCTGAGCAGGCTCCTGATATGACCCTCGTGGACGCCGTCCAGAATTTCCTTGATAGGCTCATCCATCTTGGTCGAGAACTTGACGGCCATAGGACCCTGCAGAATGCAAGTGCGGCCGACATTCTGGTCAATGACAGCCTCTAGATCCTCAGACTGCCACAGAGAGTCCTTCTTAAAGAAAAACTCAAAATTTTCATCAAGGGTAGGAACAAAGGTAGGGGGCTTCTGACCGCGACGCTGGCACAAGGTGATAAAGTACTGAACATCCTGAGCGTTTGCAATCTGGTTCTCGGCCTCGGGGTACTGGGAGAGAATGCGTTCAATGGTAGTGAAGGGTTCGTTGAGATCAGCGTAGCTCTGAAGCATAGAGGCCTGGTTGGTAGCAGTGGTGAAACGTTCCTCAACACGGTGGATAAAGTCACCAACCAGACGCAGGTAGGAGGGGTCAATCCACCGAGACTCGTGCTTGACGTACAAAAGATCAACCATGCGGCGGACAATCTCACCATAGGTCATGTCCTCAAGATCGGCAACTTGACCGGCCTTGTTGCGACCGAACCAAACCTTCTGGAAGTCGGCGTTGAGCTTGCGGATGATGTAATCTTTCATCTTCTGCAGCTCAGGCACGCGCTTCTCACGAGGAAGACTGAAGATCTTTTGGTCCATCTCGGCCCAAAAGCGCACACCGCGAGTGGCTAGCTTGTGGATAGGCTCGCCCATCTCTGAGCGAACGGTGATGATACCACCAGCCGGGCCAGCATATGTCTTCTCCCATTCGCTGTCAGGGACACCAGGGGCGTCAATGATTGCCTGCTTAGCATTCTTGCTGGTATGACACTCCTTAGCAACCATGGCACGAGACCCAAACAAGACACCATCAAAGGGCATGGGAGGGTAACCATAGGCCTTAGACCACTCACCAGTGATGTATGGGTAACTATCATCAGCACCACCGAAACCACTACCAGCAACCAGGATGATGTTGTCGCAGCGACGGATACGAGTATACATCTGGAAGATGGGCTGGTGAAAGTCCTCGAAAGAGTGATGCCCACCACCACGACCGCCAGTCCACTGTAGGATGACGGGGAAGGTAGGGTTGGCCTTGGCAATGTTAATGACTGACTGGATTGCATCAACCGAACCAGGCTTGAAGGCAATGTGCTTGAGACCAAGAGTCTCAATGTACTCTTGGGCAACCTCAATCGAGGGGACACCCGCACCAATGGTCAACCCCTCAATAGGAACACCCTCGGAACGAAGACGACCGATGAGAGGAATTTGCCAGCCCATAGCACGAGGGTTGACGTAAATAAGGTTAATGGTAATACCACGACCAGCGGGAATCGCCTTCTCAATCTTATTCAGAGCAGCAGTGAGAGTCTTTGCGTTGTAGTAACCACCACCAGCCAGCTCAATGTGGTAGCCAGCGTTCATAGTGGCAGACACAAAGTCCCAAGGCACAGTTGAGGGAGTCATACCAGCAACCATGACGGGGGGGACACCAAGCAGACGGCTCATTTTGGTATCCAAGTAGGTACGACCATCAGAGCTCTTGACCAAGCGGGGGCCAAACTCCTTGACCCAATCGATGGCGAACTTGACGGCATTCTCTTCGTCGCGATCGAACAACTCAGGCTTGTAGCCAACCTCGTTAGATGTACCAGAGACAGAACCGGCCAGAATGACACGGACGCCAGTACCATCTTTGTTACGGCTGGTGAGGACGCCAATACCCGAGATTCCACCAGGACCGAAATCCAGGATGTGAGTAGCGTTGGGGAAAGCAGTAGCCTTCTCCCACTGGACAGGATCGCGAGTGATCAAGCGAACCAGAGAGGGGATAATATTGCCAGTAACCGACTTGCGCAGATCCTCGCCAGTGTGGGTGTCAAAGACGGGGATACCCAGAGATGAAACATCGATTTTGATGTCCATCAAGTCAATGTCAATGAGTTCGCTAGCCTCTGCTAGGTAGGCACTGTGGAAGGGAGCAGTGATGGGGAGGAAGCGGTTGGCAAAGCGAACCTTGCGCTGGCTATGGGGGATACGGTTCTGGTCAAGGCCAGTAGGGGCCTTGACCTTACGAAGACGGGTGTTCAAACCGTACAGAGAAATGGGAGGACCAGCAACTACCATGTTGCGGGGGCTGTTGATAAGAGAGATGCCAATGTGACGATCACTGGGAAGATAATCGTTAGTGGCATCAATATGCTTCTGAATCTCAGCCTGAGACAAATCACGGATGCTGAGCATAGGGGAGGGAGTGCCCTCGCCACTCTCAACGGACTCGCTCAGAACAGTGGGAGACAGCGAGGTCTTGGGGAAGGTCTGCTGACTGCGAGCACCAATCCAGAAAAGAATGGTTAGGGCATTGGTAGTGGCGGCGCGGAAAGACTCCCACGAGTCAGCTGCAGCAATAGCAGCAGCGGTAACAATACCCTGAGAATGGCCAGTAGCCCCGCTAAGACGATCCCGGAAGAAGCCGGGATGAACACCAAGGATTTTGCAGGTCACCTCATAGTGGGCAAGTTGCACCAAACCAATCAAAGGCAAACTGATAGGAGCAGCAATCAGGTAGTCGACATCGGGGGTTGACTCCGGATGCTGAAGCCAGCTCATGATATCCAGGCCCTTGGGGTACAACTTCTCGGCTTCAGGGTGCTTGGACAGGTTACGCAGAAGTTCTGAAGATGAAGTGATGAGCTCGCTGACAAAGCTGCCGTAGGTGTTGTGGACTTCTCGAAGCTCCTCAAAGTACTCCTCGATGTTACCCTGGCCGCCGAAAATGGCATAGATAGAAGCTGACTTATCATCAACGGCTCTCAACAAAGCAGACTCATGGGGCTTGATGCCGCGGTTGGATACCGAACGAGCCAAGTAGTAGCTGCTGATGACAACGAGCTTCTTGGAGTCAATTCCAGGCAGGGTGCTGGCAAGAGCGTGGACTTCGTTTCCTCTGAGGAAAACACGCTCGAACTCGTTCAGGACAAGGCGAAGAAGCTCCTCGTACGAACCTTGTGCATCATCCTCGCCTTCCTCGACTTCCGAGGCAACAAAGCCGAGGTATCTGGCCACCAGCTCCGTCACCGACGAAGGCTCATCATCCAGAGCAAGCTCGTCAGTCGGTGTGGGAAGAGTAGCGGCAAATCTTTCTTTTAATTGCGAGGCATGGAAGTGAAGGCTGGTAGGAACCAGGAACGAGGTCTCAAGCGAACCATGGCTCAAGGTAAGAGGTCGCAGAGAAGCGTTAGAACGCGGGGTAGAAACACCCGTCTGAGGACCGGTACCAGTTCCGTACATTGTGACTGAATGGGGTATCTCTTTTTTTTTT
>MKGJ01000086.1:0-24488 GCA_002018255.1 Bretziella fagacearum | reverse complement strand
GGGGGGGGATCGTGGAGTAGTTAATAAAGAGGGTATGCTGTATGAAATTCTTGGTTAGCAAATCTCCTTTTGATTCATGATTACGATGGCATTTAAGTTTCTAGAGAGGTGGCATTGTTGCCCCGAGCAGTGTTGATACTTACAGACTACCAACAAGTCCGCAGAACTCCGTAAAAAGTTAGAATTGGAATTCGAAGGGTCTTGTAGAAGCGGAGATGAAAATTTATTCGCTTGAAGGACAAGCAAACGGATGACAATGGAAAATGGTCAGGCTGCTTTCTATCTTTGAGCGATTTGATGCAGGCCCAGAAGAGGAGTGGTATGAGCAGTAGTATTAGAAAAGAGATGTACAGGTAAACAACACACAACACAAGACCAAGACAATTGACCCCGCGATGACAAGAGCTGGGGGATGATGCTCACGGAACGTGAGCAGAGATTAATGTGGATGAGAAAGAAAGAAAGGGAGATAAATGGAAGAGTTAATGAACAAACCAAGAATCGTTCGGGGTGCAGACACTGAGGATTTTGACAAGAAGCTCTCTCAAGTAACAAATGGTGGGAATTTGGCAGGTACTACTTTTGTTCAGAAACCCGTTACTGAGGGTTTGATTCCAGTGCTTGCTGAATTGGACAGGGATTGTGTTATTGCCCATATTTGCTCGACATTTTTGCTTGTTGAAAATGCTGTATGTTTTTTTTCTTTTCATTTATTGTTAATGATAATTGGAATACCACTATGATGTGCAGTGCAGTAAGCCATTAAGAGGATTCTGCGGTGCTGGGGTTTTGGTGGGCGCAACGAGTGGGAATTTAGTAACCCTTCAGCCGTGATTTTGCACGCAACAGCGGTGCCAATTCTACTGGTTCCTAGTCTTTACCTTTTACGGTTAGGTGGGTCCTACCCTGCGCGTATTAACTTTGAGGGAACTGCTTTCCCACAATCGCTATTTCTGGAGATTGATTGAAAGTTGTAGTGGCATCCAGGTTTGTTGGGAGGGCTCCACACCCCTCCCCCTTCCCACGCAAAGCTGTAGGTAGGTGCCCAGCCCACCAAGCAATAAACCAGGAAGTTACTTGTATGCAAAAGTTGAACTCAGCAACACTCTTAGGCATTCCCTTTCTTCCCATCCGTTATTTGACACGCGCCATTCTTCCTTTACAGTCCTTCCAGCTGGGAGCAGAACCTCAAAGGGCAGTCACTATTTTTGATGGGTTAATTTTGTTGTACTGGTACTTGGGCTTTAGCCTTGGGTGTCTCAAACAATAAATGACAAACAAATTTTTACTCCGTCCTCAATCCCCAACACAGCACGGTGAGATCACACAACATTAGGAACCAATGAAATCGGTGCCGATGTTGGGATGTGTGGTCCAATTAGTTCAACAACGCACTAGAGCCTCACTGTCTTAGACAAACGCAACTGCCGTCATCGAGAACCTACCCTCCTAAAACTCTCACTTATCTTACTTCAAATGGTGAGTGGTTTCAGGCATCGTTATTTTGCACTTGCTACTGGCTCAACATACTTCAATAAGGAGATTGTAGTAGTACTGAGCCCCCTGGATCAATACACTAACTAATTGACATGTGATAGAAGTTTTCATCTACCAACATCCCCCTCGATAATCCGAAAGGCCACGTTCAACGCCTGCGAGCCTTCAAGTTAACAAGCCACACTTTCAGGAGAACTAGAGAACAAGGATCACTACCAGTGGCCCCACGATCAAAGGAGGCTCGTATGTTGTAGAGGACGAATAGAGGACCCCGCCAAAGAATAGTGGACTTCAGTACGCAAAGGTTGGTTGGAGCCTACGTCGGCTCCTTCTTCTTACAAAGTCAATGGTTCTACTTTTGTATTAAGCACAACCCCAGCTACAACACCTGTTGAGAGCAACAGCCGACAACATCTCATCCTTTTGAGTGATCAATTTTCCGATGTTGAAGTACAGGTACCAACCCAGCAGAACTTGGTGGTGTTGGTACCCAACGTTTCTTCTACTCCATTCCCACTCAATTCCACCACTCCTTCCTCCTTATCCGTATGCGAACCCCACCACTTCCCTAATACGACGCTTAGAATTGCCCACTTTTACAGATGGCCCGAACGCACTTTTCGTGGCCTTGTTGACAACCTTTATGTAGATTTGCTGGGGGGTATGGTTGGTATTTGTATATGACTCAATGAAAAGTAAGAGATACCTACATTGACGGTTCAACTCCCGAGTGGATGGGGCTCTGCAACGCTCGGATTGTTGTTCGGCCAGTACACAAGTATATAAGAGTTGCCTTATCGATAGTGATGCTTACAATCACCCGGGACATTATTACACACAACAACAAATTTTTGTTGAATATGGTTGCTATGAAGCTATTCCAATTTGATATTCAAAATAAAATAAAACATCACCAGAAGTAAACCCAACTAATCAATGAGGTCTTATATCTGAAACTAATAGTTTTTTAACAAGAGGTCTTACTATTGGAGAGGTATCGGGGAATTCTGCCTAGATTAACTGTAATATTTCCAACTTGAATTACTATAACTAGGGGGGGAGGGCTCACGGGGGGCTACTTTGAAAGAGCTTTAGAAAGAATACTGAAAGCAAACAGACGAGTCTGTAACAAATTCCAAAAAGTCTTATTGGATCAACGTTACAAACTCACTATCACATATACAATACTTGTGCGGGTGTCCCGGAATCCTTAATACAATACCAGCAATATTATATTATTGTAGGGGATAAAAATTGTGGATAACTCTCCATCAGTTGAAGTCCATCAAAAAACACTTGGCATAGAAAGCGGAAAATCGGATCCCGACTCTGTATCTAAGTGCAACATACGTTTTCAACCAGCAAAAGCCTACTCATCACAATTGATGCACAATTATTAAATCTATTCAGCCCTTGGATGTTTCACGAATGGCAAACATGAATTCCTGCTACGATCAAGCCGCAAGATTTCGCTGTCAATCGTTAATAAGGCTGCAGGAAATGACATAACATCAAAGCTCTAGTCCGCTGAGCAGCCCAAGGTCGCTAACCCAAGGTTGAAAGGCTCAAAAGAGGAAACTATTTTGCCCCATCTTAAAGTAGGGCAATCACTTGCGTAAACCCTATCATTGGGGGGCTAAATTTGTGGTTGATTAAATAAGGTAGGTACCAATGTGATTTTTTTTTCCAAATAGAACCTGTTGGAAATAGCGTCAATCAACCCTAACAAGAACACAACCCAAGGAGCTTGGATCGTTCTGACAGGGACGGCCAGATTCTACGTTCAACCAGACAGGGGGAGCTAAAGCTTGCTTGGCATCAGCAATGTGGCTACGTAAGTATCAGTACCAATAATGAACTTCCATGCCCCAATGAAAATTGTGGAGGAAGTCCAAAAGAAAAAATATCCTATTCTGGTTTAGCACCCGGTGCATCTGGTTGGGAAAAGGAACAAGCATTGAAGCTTTAACTAAACAAACCATGCCACTCTGCCTTCCCGGTAGTAACCAGAAAAACATTGAACTGATTTTTTGTGTAAAATTTTGGTGGCCCTTGATTCTCAACGAAGCTTGTGAATATTACATTCCTTTAATTAGTTGGGCTTTGATAGTTGCCATTGAATTTTACTCGTCACTAATTGGTCTCTCAACTATTTCCAATATATTTTCAACTTCTGCATCCAGTGTCAAACAAGTGGTCGCTAAACCCTGACCCAGGTCTGGCTCAGCAACTCCTCCTCAGAAACCACCAATCCACCATCGCCTTTCCTCAATTCCCTGCAAGGTCCCTCTCCCACCATCTCCTCCACCCTATACAAAACTTAAGCCTTTGCTACACGTTTTTTTTTTTTTTTTGGAGTTCAAGCTTCTGGAAGGTTTCCTTTTACTTTTTGTTTCTGTTCTTTATTCATCTCCTCTCGCGCCTCTCCCCACCTCTTCTTCAGATACCCCTCTATTGACGTCCATTGTTGACGACTGTCTTCTGTTTCTTCGTCCCCTATCACGGTTTGAGCAACAGCAGCAGCTCAGCCTAACTATTGTGTTTTCTTTACTTTAATTATCATCACCACTCTTTTCTTCTCTAAAATTTACTCGAGGTCTCCAGCAGCACTGACCTTGTTTTCATTGTCCCCACGATTCGTTCTTAATTTCTACATTACGAACCGACCCAAAAGATACCACATACAATGCGGCCCGAAGTCGAACAAGAACTGGCGCACACGCTGCTCATTGAGCTGCTTGCTTACCAGTTTGCTTCTCCAGTCAGATGGATTGAGACACAGGATGTTTTCCTGGCTGAAAAGGTGGCTGAGAGAATTGTAGAGGTTGGTCCCGCCGACACTCTTGGTGTGATGGCTAAGCGGACACTGGCTAGCAAGTACGAGGCCTTTGACGCCGCCAAGTCCGTCCAGCGTCAGATTCTCTGTTATAACAAGGACGCCAAGGAGATCTACTATGATGTTGATCCTATTGAGGATGAGCCCGAAGCTCCTGCTGCCTCTAGCAGTGACGCTCCCGCTGCTGCTCCCGCCGCCGCCGCCGCCGCCCCTGTTGCCGTTGCTGCCGCCCCGAGTTCAGGCCCTGCTGCTCAGGTGCCTGACGCACCAGTGCAAGCCGTTGACATTGTCCGCGCCCTGGTTGCCCAGAAGCTCAAGAAGCCCCTTCTTGATATCCCCCTCAGCAAAGCTATCAAGGATCTTGTTGGTGGTAAGTTGAGATATACAACCGAAGCTTATAGATATTGGAAACACTCAATTCTAACAAATTGCGTCTAACACAGGTAAATCAACCCTTCAGAACGAAATTCTTGGTGATCTCGGCAAGGAATTCGGTTCTACACCCGAAAAGCCGGAAGATACCCCTCTCGATGAGCTTGGTGCGGCCATGCAGGCCACTTTCGATGGTCAACTCGGCAAGCAGTCCCAGAGTCTTATTGCTCGCTTGATATCATCAAAGATGCCCGGTGGTTTCAACATTACAGCGACCAGAAAATACCTGGAGTCTCGATGGGGTCTGGCCTCGGGTCGCCAGGACGGTGCTTTGCTACTAGCTCTGACCATGGAGCCCCTTGCTCGTCTGAGCTCCGAAGGTGATGCCAAGGGCTTCCTGGACGGCGTTGTTCAGAAGTTTGCTGATATTGCTGGCTTCAGCCTGGCCACTGCTTCCGCTGCCGGTCCAGCTGCCGGTGGTGGTACTGGTGGCATGATGATGGACCCCGCAGCCATCGATGCCCTGACCAAGGACCAGCGTGTCCTGTTCAAGCAGCAGCTTGAGCTTCTAGCTCGCTACTTGAAGATGGATCTGCGTGCTGGTGACAAGGCTTTCATTAACTCCCAGCAGAACGAAAAGGTGCTTCAGTCCCAGCTGGATCTGTGGAACGCTGAACACGGCGATGTTTACGGTTCCGGCATTGCTCCCATCTTTAGCTCCCTCAAGGCTCGTGTCTATGACTCCTCGTGGAACTGGGCTCGCCAGGATTGCCTGATGATGTACTACGATATAATCTTTGGTCGTCTCCAGGTTGTAGATCGTGAAATTGTCTCTCAGTGCATCCGCATCATGAACCGCTCCAACCCCACTCTTCTGGACTTCATGCAATACCATATCGATAATGTGCCCACTGAGCGTGGCGAGACCTACAAGCTCGCTAAGGAGCTTGGTGCTCAGTTGATTGACAACTGCCGCGACGTTCTTGAGATTGCTCCTCACTACAAGGATGTCGCTATCCCCACCGGTCCTCGTACTACCATTGATGCCAAGGGCAACCTTAGTTATGAGGAAGTCCCCCGTGCCAGCTGCCGCAAGCTTGAGCATTACGTTCAGCAGATGAGCGAGGGTGGCAAGATCTCCGAGTATGGTAACCGCACTAAGGTGCAGAACGACCTGCAGCGCATCTATAAGCTGATCAAGCAGCAGCACAAGATGTCCAAGACCTCGCAGCTTGAGATCAAAAGCCTGTACGGCGATGTTCTGCGTTCGCTTGCCATGAATGAGAGTCAGATCATTCCCAAGGATAATGGCAAGACTAGTGCTTTGAAAAAGGTCAAGTCTAGCAACAAGGGCAAGGTCGAGACCATTCCGTTTCTCCACCTTAAGCGCAAGACTCTTCACGGCTGGGACTACAGCAAGAAGCTTACAGGCCAGTACCTCAACTCTCTTGAGCAGATTGCTCGTGATGGTGTTTCATACGAGGGTCGTTATGCACTGATGACTGGTGCTGGGGCTGGCTCCATTGGTGCTGAGGTCCTCCAGGGTCTCATCAGCGGTGGTGCCAAGGTGGTTGTCACTACTTCTCGCTTCTCTCGTGAGGTCACTGAGTACTACCAGTCAATGTACACTCGTTATGGTGCTCGTGGCTCTCAGCTGATTGTCGTTCCTTTCAACCAAGGTAGCAAGCAGGATGTCGAGGCTCTGATCAACTATATTTACGACCCCAAGACTGGTCTTGGTTGGGATCTGGACTTCATTGTTCCTTTTGCTGCCATTCCCGAGAACGGTCGTCAGATTGACGACATCGACTCCAAGTCTGAGCTTGCCCATCGTATCATGTTGACCAACCTTCTGCGTCTGTTGGGTTGCGTCAAGAAGCAAAAGCACGAGCGTGGCTTCGAGACTCGTCCTGCCCAGGTTGTCCTGCCTCTGTCACCTAACCACGGCACCTTTGGCAATGATGGTCTGTACTCGGAGTCTAAACTGGGTCTGGAAACTCTTTTCAACCGCTGGCACTCTGAGAGCTGGGCCAACTACCTCACCATCTGCGGTGCTGTCATCGGTTGGACCCGTGGTACTGGTCTCATGAGTGCCAACAACGTTGTTGCTGAGGGTGTTGAGGCTTTTGGTGTTCGTACTTTTTCTCAACAAGAGATGGCCTTCAACCTGCTAGGTCTCATGTCTCCCACGATTGTTGACCTGTGCCAGGTTGAGCCCGTCTTTGCTGATTTGAACGGTGGTCTCCAGTTCATTCCCAACCTGAACGAGACTTTGTCTAAGCTTCGCATGGACATCACGCAGACCCGCGAGGTTCGCCAAGCTGTTAGCCAGGAGAATGCCATTGAGAACACTGTAGTTAACGGTGCCGATTCTGAGGCTTTGTACAAGCGCAAGGTGGTGCAACCCCGTGCCAATATCAAGTTTGACTTCCCTCAAAAGCTGGCTTGGGACAAAGAGATTGCTCCTCTCAACGAAAAACTCAAGGGCATGGTTGACCTGGAAAAGGTTGTTGTCGTTACTGGTTTCGCCGAGGTTGGTCCTTGGGGTAATGCTCGTACCCGTTGGGAGATGGAAGCCTATGGCGAGTTTTCTCTGGAGGGTTGTGTTGAGATGGCCTGGATCATGGGCTTGATCAAGAACCACAACGGTCCTATCAAGGGTAAGCCTTATTCTGGCTGGGTCGATGCCAAGACTGGTGAACCTGTTGACGATAAGGACATTAAATCCAAGTACGAGAAGTTTATTCTGGAGCACACTGGTATCCGTTTGATTGAGCCTGAACTCTTCGACGGTTATGATCCCAACCAGAAGCAGCTTCTGCACGAGGTTGTCATCGAGGAGGATCTAGAGCCCTTCGAGGCCTCAAGGGAGACTGCCGAGGAGTTTAAGCGTGAGCACGGAGACAAGGTTGAGATCTTTGAGATTCCCGACTCGGGTGAGTTCATTGTTCGCATGAAGAAGGGCGCTTCTCTCTGGATCCCCAAGGCTCTTTGTTTCGACCGTCTTGTGGCTGGTCAAATCCCCACTGGTTGGGATGCCAAACGTTACGGTGTCCCCGAGGACATCATCAGCCAGGTCGACCCCGTTTCCCTGTTTGTTCTGGTGGCTGTCGCCGAGGCTTTGCTATCTTCGGGTATTACTGACCCGTACGAGTTCTACAAGTACGTGCACGTTTCCGAGGTTGGTAACTGCATTGGTTCCGGTATGGGTGGTTCAACTGCTCTTCGTGGTATGCACAAGGCTCGCTTCCTAGATCAGCCTCTGCAGAATGACATCCTGCAGGAGTCTTTCATCAATACCATGAGTGCCTGGGTCAACATGCTTTTGTTGTCTTCTTCGGGTCCCATCAAGACTCCTGTTGGTGCTTGTGCTACTGCTGTTGAGTCGGTTGACATTGGCTATGAGACTATCATGGAGGGCAAGGCCCGCATTTGCCTGGTTGGTGGATTTGATGACTTTGGCGAGGAGGGTTCGTACGAGTTTGCCAACATGAAGGCGACCAGCAATGCCGTTGACGAGTTTGCCCATGGTCGTACTCCCAAGGAAATGTCTCGTCCTACTACTACTACCCGTAACGGGTTCATGGAGTCTCAGGGCAGTGGTATCCAGGTCGTCATGACTGCCAAGCTAGCTCTTGAGATGGGTGTCCCGATTTACGGTATCCTGGCTCTGACCACTACGGCTTCGGACAAGATTGGTCGTTCCGTTCCTGCTCCCGGCCAGGGTGTCCTTACCACCGCGCGTGAGCACGCCAGCAAGTTCCCCTCGCCCCTGCTCGACATCAACTACCGCCGTCGCCAGATTGAGCTTCGCAAGAAGCAGATTAAGCAGTGGCAAGAGTCTGAGTTGGAGTACATCTACGACGAGGTGCAAGCCATCAAGGCTCAGAGTGGCACTGAGTTTGATGAAAAGGAGTACACCAGTGAACGTATTACTCATATCAATAAGGAGGCCGCTCGCCAGGAGTCCGAGGTCTTGCGCAGCCTGGGCAACACTTTCTGGAGAAACGATGCTTCAGTTGCTCCTCTCCGTGGTGCCCTGGCCACTTGGGGTCTTACCATTGATGATCTCGATGTTGCTTCGTTCCACGGTACCTCGACCAAGGCCAACGACAAGAATGAGTCATCTGTTATTTGCCAGCAGCTGAAGCACCTGGGCCGCAAGAAGGGTAACGCTTTGTTGGGTATCTTCCAGAAGTATCTCACTGGTCACCCCAAGGGTGCTGCGGGTGCCTGGATGATGAACGGCTGTCTGCAGGTTCTCAACACTGGCCTGGTCCCTGGTAACCGCAACGCTGACAATGTCGATGAGGTCATGGAGAAGTTTGACATGATTGTCTACCCCAGTCGCAGCATCCAAACTGACGGTGTCAAGGCGTTCTCAGTGACTTCGTTCGGTTTCGGTCAAAAGGGTGCTCAGGTTATCGGTGTTCACCCCCGTTACCTGTTTGCAACTCTGGATAAGGCTACTTACGATGACTATATGACTCGTCTTGAGTCTCGCCAGAAGAAGGCATACCGTTACTTCCACAATGGCATGATCAACAACAGCCTGTTTGTTGCCAAGTCTCATGCGCCTTACAGCGACGAGCAGCTGGGCAAGGTTCTGCTGAACCCCAATGCTCGCGTTTCGGAGGACAAGAAGACTTCGGAGCTCAAGTACTCGGCCGACTTTATGAAGCAGTCGGAGAAGACACCATCGGTTTCCCAGAAGCAGGAGACCAACCAGATGATTGAGGCTCTCGCTCTAGGTGTCCAGGCTGAAAACAACAAGGTTGGTGTCGATGTTGAGGAGATCTCGGCTATCAACACCACCAACGAGACGTTCATTGAGCGCAACTTTACTGTGGATGAGATTGCTTACTGCAAGGCTGCTCCCAGCCCTCAGAGCTCGTTTGCTGGCCGCTGGAGTGCCAAGGAGGCGGTGTTTAAGTCGCTTGGTGTTAGTTCCAAGGGTGCTGGTGCGGCGCTCAAGGATATTGAGATTGTCCGTAGTGAGTCTGGCGCGCCGACGGTCGCATTGTCGGGTGAGGCTAAGGCTGCTGCCGACAAGGCTGGTGTCAAGAGCGTCAGTGTATCTATCTCGCACTCTGAGACTCAGGCGGTTGCTATTGCGGTGTCGACATTTTAAGATAGTGGGATGAATAAAGTTCTGGTCACGATATATAGAAGGTTACGCTATCGGATGTGGTTCCCGAGGATCTCCGCTGCTGGGGGTGAGGCGGGGACTTGATTCAAAGGACTTTGTTATAAGCCGGGGCTAGTTGACATTTTGGGGTTTGCTAGTTTGTCTCTTTTCTTTTTTTTCGCTTCTTTGTTGAGCGATGGGGTTTTACCATGGATTATTATCTTTGCTTGCTTTTTTACTTGTGTAGCCTGAGGACTGTAATGATGTTTCTTTGCTGGCTGTTTTATGGCTATTTGATGTTTGGTTATCGGCCGTTTTCATGATTCACATTAGGTTTTGTGTTTTGGTTGATTGTATTCAATGATTATAAAAGATATTGATGGATGAATTGTGGCCAAAAATCGAAGATGATGTACTTTGTGATGTGATGATGTATTGTACGATCTCTACAAAGCGGTGGACTAGTAATATGGTCGGTAACGACATGTGACTCCCCACTATTGTATGTGATCTTTTTATTGGTGTTTTCTGCTTTCCTAGGACCCGAATAACATAGAGTTATAGGTCCTAGTGTACTGCTAGTTTGTCACATACGGCCATAGCCTGTGGAAAATTCGGGGTCCCGTCTGCTCCCCCATAGTCAAGCCACGGAGCGCCAGATTAGTACGATGGTGGGTGACCACATCGGAATCCCTGGTGTTGTATGTCCTGTTTTTATTTCCCTACCCTTTTTTTTGATTCTAAATCACCACCTTATAACCGCACATCCTGCGGTTTCCGCGGAATCAATCAATGGAGGATCATTGACAAGGGACAAGGTAAACCGGAATTTCGAGGGATGTCGTTGGGAGTGGCTTATGGGGGGCTGCATTTGGCGGGGAGATATATGGCTTACAGGACTGAGCTTCATTGGATGTGCGTTGTTATCAACGTGTAAGCTGAAAAGCGTATGCAAGGGGTATTATTAACGAGCTGAATTAGAATAGAAAAAAAAGAAATCAATAATAATATAAAGACCAAAGAAGGTCAGCATTCCAAAGTTCTTCGGAAGTCTCCGATGGTCATTTTATTATTTCATAAAATCGGTACTTTCCTGTTGTTTTTATATATTGCTGACTACACAAAGAAATTCCTTCAGCCTTGCATCTCCAGCCCATTTCCCCGACGATTATCCTGTCCCGTTGCAGTTACGTCGAAGGATATCCTTCTCCGGTCATTAACACGGCCAGCAAGAGACGCCACGATATCACCACTGAACGTTTTATACCAGAGCATCTGCTACGGAACTCCGGTCTTTAGTTGCCCTGATTCTCGTATCTCGGCGCTTGTGACATTGGTGGGGAGCATTGTGGTAGCGGGTTTTGTAGTTGTGAGACATTAAAGTTGCCATATCGTCGAAGGGGGAGTTGGTTTATAAGAGACATTATGTGGGATATTTCATCCTAGACCCCTTTTTTGTTTCGCCCTGTTTTTATATCTTCTGAGTTTCTATTCATTCTGATCATTACTAAGAAAAGTATTCCTTCAACTTGGATTCATCATTTTGACTTCTTCTTTCATCAACCTCAACATGTCTCTATCAACTGAGCCTCCTGCCTCGGAGCAGAAGAATCAAGTCTTCATCGGCACCTTTATCCACAGCAAGACACCCACAGAACTCAACTACTGGCATGATACTGCCATCGCCGTCTCGTCTACTGGAATCATTACTGCCATTGAACGTGATACCTCCGAATGCCAAGTTCTCACCACTCTTCTCCCTCGCCTCGACTGGACTATCTCCTACACAACCATCATCGTCGCCCCCTCTACGGCTTCTGACGCCAAACACCAATTCTTCTTCCCCGGCATGATCGGCAAGTCCTCTTACCTCTCATTACTTATCTCACTCACTTACTAACACTCCATAATAGACACCCACGTTCACGCCTCTCAATACCCCAACATCGGCATCTTTGGTAAATCCACCCTCCTCGACTGGCTCAACACCTATACTTTCCCCCTAGAAGCCAGTCTCACCAACGCCCCCAAAGCCACCCGCATCTACACCGCCTGTGTCCGTCGCACCCTCTCCCACGGTACCACCGCCGCCTCCTACTATGCCACACAATCCGCCTCATCAACCGCCATCCTCGCCAATGTCTGTCATTCCCTAGGCCAACGGGCTCTAATCGGTCGCGTCTGCATGGACCATGCGGGAATGTGCCCGGAATATTACAGGGATGAATCGGCGGAGGAGGCGGCTAGGGCGACAAGAGAGAGCGTGGGGTATATTCAAAAGTTGGATCCAAGTGGGGAGTTGGTGGTGCCGGTGTTGACACCGAGGTTTGCACCGAGCTGTACGGCGGAGGCAATGAAGGATTTGGGGGTTCTGGCGAAACAGTTGGATTTGCCGATTCAGACGCATATTTCGGAGAATCTGTCAGAGTGTGTGTTGGTCGAAGTGATGTTCCCAGAGGCAGGCTCTTATGCCAAGGTTTATGACGAGTATGGCTTGTTGACCCCCAAGACTATCTTGGCTCATTGTGTGCATCTGTCGGAAAAAGAGGTCCGCCTCCTAGTTTCACGGCAATGCAAGGTTTCTCATTGTCCGGGAAGTAACACGGCCATCACCAGTGGCGTCGCAAGGATCCGCTGGCTGCTGGATCATGGGCTTGATGTCGGTCTGGGGACAGACATGGGCGCGGGGTATTCACCGAGTATCCTCGAGGCAGCCCGGCAGGCGGTTATGGCGTCGCATACATTGGCAATGGGGATGTCGGATGAGGAGGAAAAGGAAAAGGCGAAGCTTTCAGAGGAGGAGGCTTTGTATCTGGCGACTAAGGGGGGTGCCAAGGTGTTAGGGATGGAGAAGAGGGTGGGGGGGTTTGAGGTGGGGATGCAGTGGGATGCTATTCAAGTGAAGTTGGGAATTGTTGATGAGAGCGGAAAGAGAGATGATGATGATAATGCGGGAAATGTAGACATATTTGGGTGGGAGAGTTGGGAGGAGGTTGTGGCGAAGTGGTTATATAATGGTGATGATAGGAACTGTAAGAGGGTTTGGGTTAAGGGGCGGCTAGTTCACGAGAGGAAGTAGATAGGGTACAGTTGAACCAGACCATTTATTGATTACAGGCGAGAACAGACTCTAAGGCCGAAACAAAAAGTACATATCTATATAGATAGGTACATGTGCGCATGTACAAAAGTATGCGAGCCTCTAATTCCAATGAGCAAAAAGAGAAACATCTATTGACCCCAACCCGATTTGAACGGATAACCTTTTGATCTGGAGTCAAACGCGCTACCGTTGCGCCATAGGGCCGGAATAATGTTTCTTGCTAGGTCCATCTTTCAAATGAGGTTATAGCCACAACATGCAACAACGGTCACGACACTGGGCAATGAATCCTTCCTTTTTTTCTGAATCCTTAGGGTCTGTCAAACCCTTCCATACCAAAATATTAGGTGCATATAAAAAAAAAAAATACTCGTGGGGCTCATTCGGGGATCGAACCCGAGACCTGGCACATTCACGGTGAACCTTGAAGGACTTTACTGCCCGAAGCGCCAATCATACCACTAGACCAATGAGCCATTGCTGGAAGGGTAATATTTACTAGGAATTATATAACCAATGAGACAGAAGAGTGTTTGTGTAAACAACAAGACGAAAAGGGAAACTGCAGGACTAACATGAGGCGGCGCCTTTTTGATGCATCTTGGCAACGGAAAATAGAAACACAAAAAATGGTTGGAAACTCTGGTTTGTTGCTTTCCTTATTTTTTCCCCCAAGTTTTGATTTGTTTATTACTAAATGATTTCTTCTTTGTTTTCTTATTTTCTTTTTGTTTACTTTGTCCCTTAAAAAAAACATTAAAGTCCTCCAGTTTGCAATATTCTCGTTACCTTGCACTAAATCTTTACACAACAAACAATCCGACGGCTCACAAGATCTGAAAGCACACGACCGATATAAACAACAGCAAAGACCCACCCGAAGCAGTGATACAGAGATACCTTTTATTCTTCTATTCTCCGGACGGACAGGCCGTGGACGGTCTCAGGTTGAGTGTTGTTTGTTGGCGAGGATAGGTACACCTGAGGCGGAAAGGTGCAGAAAGCAAACGGCGGCGATCGCGGAGAGGGAGACTACGTTGGGATATAAAGAGAAGTGTCGGTCTGGCTTCTGAAGAGAAGACAGGCTTTGGAGGAATTCAGAGTATCGGGAATCGACACATTCTACCGGATACACTTGATGATATTCCATTGGCTACCGAGAGAACCATTCATCCTAAGAAAACAACCTTCATCCAGTCCCGACTACTTTTTCATCAGACAACACATAGCCGCCCTACACGACCAACTGGCTATTTAGTTACTCGATCATAAAATCTTAACGATCATACCTACCGTCATGTCCCGGACAACCCCTACGAACCGCCCACCGGCCCACATACAAACAGAGTCACCATCTCTCGCTACCAGGGGACTCAGGGCACTTGCAATACTATCAGTCCGCGCAGTTAGGAGGATACTTATATGGAGTGTGGTGTACCTTTTGCCATTTATGGAGGATGTGTGTACATTGAGGAAGTTGAGGAGAGGGAAGGGCATGGGACGGAAGGCTTGAAGGGTTGGGTGAAGAGGGAAAGGTGAGGATCCTGTTAGCAGATGACAGAAAGGCGATGTCCTTGATGATAGATGGAAGATGATGGATGTACAGTTCACAACAGGTCACTGTGATGGGATAGAGAGGGAGATAGATGAAAGGGCTGCTTGTGATAATGGATGTCACAAGCCACTGTCACCTGATACAGCGAATTTAATACACCAAGACGAAACCTTTCCTTAGCATAATCAACAGATGAATCTCGACATCCAATCATTTTAAATTCATCTTTCACCTTCCATCATCAGATCAACTTGAAGTCTCTCTATATCGCCAAGATCGACCTACGGGTTAGTTCCTTTTGCTTCAAGTGTTACACAGACGAAGTTACTACAACGACTTGGATGTAACATTAACCATACATCAAGTTGCCTGGGAAAATTGCAGTGTTCACGGAGTATTGTTTCAGATCTTCAGTCTTGCCTTGATCACGAGTCCGGCATTTGTGGGGTCTGGTCCGGAGCTCGGGATGATTCGAAATGGGGACATTGGACGGAAGTCGTCTGATCTTCACCGCTGCTACAACTGGTCTGAAAGCTGCCGAGTTATCAGCATACCTTCAAAGACTCGACCTTTTTTTTCGTTGGTCAAAAGATGATTTCAAGTGGATAGTCATCATGTTGTTAGTCCTTGGGGTGCTTTAACTATGAATATTACCGGCAAACTATACAAGTCTTTTAACATGCTTCAGGGTATGATTTGTCTCGAGAAATTCCTTTGTCGTTATGATGAGACGAGATCCGACATTAAAGCGATATTCTCACGGGTATATCTTCCACATAGCAGCCAGTCATCAAGCTCTTTTTCTTACTTGATTCTTAACAGTTAATCTTTCCACTAGACACCATCAAGCATCATCATCATCATCATAGAATTCACCATGTCGTTAACTATGCAGTCATCCTGCCAATTCAACGGCACCATCAACTTTCACAATACATTCTACCCACAAACCCAAAACTATCAGTATCAAAACTACCCGGGAATGCAACCCCTTTGCAACGTCCCCTCACTGGTTCCCCCAACTTGCGCTCATACCACGTACTCCCCTTTCTACAACAGAAATCCCCTTTTCGCTCCGTGGCAAGTCGCCCCATCGGCTGCTCCCATCAACTCCACGCCAAGGCCTCCTCCCCCTATTCCTTCCTCGTCCTCCCGTCTCCGTACGCCTCTCTCCCGCGTAACACCGCCGAAGTCCTTTGCCAATGTCAACCATTATCCATACTGGTACTCGCCGCCACGTTCTCCACCCCGTGTTCCCTCTTACAATTCCTTTAGCAGTCTATCACTATACCACAGCCAGGCTTCCTCATCTCCCGACTCTTTCAACCCGAGACCGTCGTTTTCGCCGCAATCGTTGCTTTCCTCTCCTAGTGTCCTTGAAAATCACTCCCTGAAACGTCCGACCTTTCCGTCGCCGAATCAACGTCAAATAAACCTAGGACTCCCGTCCGTCCACCCAAAACCCTCTTCCTCTGCTTCCGCCAGGAATCCATCCACCAACTCCTCCAACCTCGGTATTCGCTCGCAGCCTTCCTCGTCTACCGGTAGTCCCTTTGATACCCGGTCTGTTGCTTCCGCTTCCAGTTCTTCCGAGACACAAAAGGCGTATGAGAAGAGTATTGCAAAGGTGACGGAGGCGTCGGATAGATTGCAGGAGGCTCTTAGGAGAGTACAAAAGGATCTAGAGAATGGAAAGAAGCGGAAGAAGGTGGGGGCGGATATCAAAAAGATCAATCGGTTCATGGAGCCGAGGGAGAATCACCGGAACTTGAAGGCTGAAAAGGGCCATTTGGGATCAAGTTTTTGGGGAAAGATGTGGCCAAATGATACGCAGGGGAAATCAATTTTAGATACTTTGCCTCCACGCCCCAGCTCGGGATTTGACTCTGAAAGCTCTTACTACCGCATAACCTCCCCCGAGACCTCCCCGAAAAAGCTCCCCAAAAGCATGTCTCCCTACATCCCCAAGTCCCCCTCTTCCCAACCCCGCACGGCCAAATACGAAAGCATGCCCCTACAAGACCTTTACGAAGTCGCCACGCAAAACTCCGTCCGCGCATCCGTCAATCCACTCCTCTCACCCTTACACAAACTCGCCGGAATTGCCCCTCTCGGTCTCTACCGCCAAAAGACCCTAGCCAAGCATGACACCAACGACGTCCCGTGGCGAGTCGTCAAGGCCTTTGCGCGCATCGGACATCGGGAGAACCCCGAGGTTGCGGCAATGGAAGCACTCGCGGCTTCGGTTGGTCTTAGTGTACCCGCGGGCCATGTGACCCCTCCCACAGCTAACTCTAGCCGCAAGACTTCCCTTACTGTGTTGTCATCTCCTAGTCTTGCCTCGGTTTCTGATGACTGCCCGTCGGCTCCTACTGTCCGCACTGCAACTACGACTCCTACGCCGGAAATCTCGCGGAACCCGTTACGCCTTGGCCGTGACGTTGTGCCATTCTCGGACATCTCCAGCCCATTAACCTTTCAATCTCCCTCCTCTTTCCTCTTCAGTCCGTTGGCGCGCCGGGAGGCTGAGGAAAGGAATCGGATTGCGGGTGATGAGCAGATGAGGAGGGTGCGGATGAAGGAAGCAGAGAAGGAAAGGAAGAAGGAGGAGGAGGCAGATAAGGAGAGAGAGCAACTGGTGAGAAAGGTGGTGGAGTTGGAGATGAGAGTGGTGGTTAGTGAGTTGCAGGTGGCAAGTTTGGGGGGAGCAGTTGACTTGTTTGAGGAGATAGAGAGAGAGGTTGTGGAAGGGGCGGTTGAGAAGGCGTTGGATATTTTTGCGGCGAGAAAGGTGTTTGAGAAGAGAGTTTTGGAGAAGAAGAAGAAGGTTGTTGCTTAGACAATGCTGGTTGTGATTTAGTTGGTTGTTATTTAGATAGATCTTGTGCTACTTTCTTGGTAATCTTAAAAGAAACATGACATTGTTTTTATTATAAACTTGTGCTTCTTTTTTGTGCTTCCGTTCATGACCTAGTTATAGCTCGGTCAACCACGGTTTATCGTATTTCCTGAACCCTTTGCATTATCGTCTTTATAATCATCCCACTTCCTCGCTTTCACAGTCTCCTCATCCGCCTTTTCAATATTATCCTCATCAGGCTCCGGCCGCGCGTAACTCGCCTCACCACCACCTTCTATGATATTCCCCCTCTGCTTCTCATCTTCTAGATACTCATCAATCGACATAGTCGGTAAATTATGTCCCGGCCGGAACACGCCCTTTTTCAAATCCTGTCTATTCCCCACCAGTGTAAATGGCTGCAATGGCTTCCCCGCTGTCGATAGTAATGGACCCCCCGGGTTCCGACCCAACGGCGCATCTAACCGGTCCGAATAATCTACCTCTGGCTTTCCTGATCCCGTCCTCCTAGCCCGGTTATCCCCCAGGCCTCCCGCTGTCGGTTCTGCCATCGGCATCGGCCGCACAGGTGCCGATTCCAGGACTTCCAATTCAGTGTTAATGCTATCAATCTGCTGCAGAGCATCATGCGCCTGGAGTTCCAACTCTTTCATATACACATCCCGCACAATGTCCTCATCGCCGCCATTCTCAAGGTAATTCGGATTCGCCCGGAGAGTCGCCAACTGCTGCTTGAGAGTTCTCTCTGCCTGGAAGCCGGCAATTTTGGCATCACGGCGGGCAGCGGGGTCCCGGGCGTCAATGAGGTGCCAGCTGTCGCGGGCCTTTTCGGTGTCGGCGTCGGAATAGCGGAGGAGGGCTTCCGTGGCGGGGACGGAAAGGAGGTCGTAGGATTCTAGTTGGGAGAGAAAGGAGGCGAATTGGTCGCGGGCGGTGCGGACAATGGGGAGGCGGGCGGGAGCGCTGGTGAAGGGGGTTTTGAGGGTGAGGTCGGCGAGGTGGTAGGTGAGGGAGAGGAACGGGAGATTAGTAGTGGGGATATCGTCGAGGGATTCGTTACTGGAGAATAGTGAGATGTTGGATATGAGGGATTGGCAGGCGGTAAAGGAAGAGACGGCAGAGCTATAGGCGGTGGTCCATTCAGGTGTGTTGTATTGTTGAGCGGCGATGGAAAGCTTTTGGGAGATCGCAGTGGCCCAGAGTTCCTTGAGGGATTGACCCTCGTGTTCTGGAGAATCAGACATTGTCGTGATAATTGCTGGTGATTTGTTGTTTGGTTGATGGTTGATAGTGGAAGTTGAGGGTTGATGACGTTACTTGAGTCGCAGTCGATAGAGGGGCGCTTAAGTTTGGGAAATGCAGGTACCCCGCCAAGAATTCCAGATTGATCTAGAAGGTTGGTTGCTAGAGAGATTATTCCCCCCAAAAAAAAAATAATACTTCACAAAGGACCTTCTTGAGGTGATTTTATCAAGAAATTAACTGTTGATACATATATTAATTCTAGTAATTATGAATTAGTAAGGTTTCTTTTGATTATCGCACTGGATTTCTCGTGGCCAGATTAGGGTGTTAACTAAGCTCGTAGACCCTTTCCAAGCTACGCCATATATACGCCACATATCTCGAGCATCAGCCACAATTGCCACAATTGAACGACTCGCTAATGGGCCTTGCCTGTCTATAGCGACGCATCTACTCATAAACGCTCAACCAGCATTGATTTAACAACTAATTCCACTTTTAATACACACTGCCAGTTCATACCTTCTGTCACTCGCATTCTCTTCAGCATCCGCAACTTCCGAACCCACCATTCGTCTCTCCCTCCCTCCATCACCGACGCACCCGCTATAATTAGCTCCTCACCTACCCTTGCAGCGCAACCCCAAGCGAGCTTCACCCCCGTATACGCTCACTGCCGGTAACATTGGAGCCTCTGCGATCCCAAGGTGACAGGCATAGTACATACATATGTATGTACAGTTCCCTGGAAGCTCCTGCGCACACGCACACGCACACCCCATATCCGCAACCGTCCCGACCTCCCTCCAAACTCCTCCGGCAAATCCCCCACTTGAATAAACCCATACATTCGATCGCCCATCGCAACCACAACCATGGCGCCCAAGATCGAAGCCCAAGAAATTGAAACATACTGGAACATATTCTCGACGCGCACCGGCGGCGGCAAGTTCCTGACGGGTGAACAAGCCGGTCCTGTGCTCAAAAACAGCGGCCTCAATGACGACCAGCTTGCCAAAGTCTGGGATCTTGCCGACGTTGACAATGATGGAAACCTTGACTTCGAGGAGTTCTGCGTTGCTATGCGCTTGATCTTTGATATCCTCAATGGCGAGTATGCCGATGTGCCGTCGGTGTTGCCCGACTGGCTGGTGCCTGAGAGCAAGGCGCATCTGGTGCAGGCGGGCCGCGCGCTGACGGGCAAGCAGGTGCAATTTGAGCAAGTTGAAGATGATACTGATGATTTGGGGTTAAAGGATGGATTTGATTGGTACATCGGGCCGGGAGACAAGGGGAAGTACGAGTCTATTTATCAAGAGAATCGTGATATGCGCGGCGAAGTGTCATGTGAGTATATATACATTTCTTTCCTCACTCCATCTCCAACCATACAAAACCTCGCTAACCGCCTATTCTCCGTCTAGTCAACGCCCTTGAAGATCTCTATGAATCCCTCGACGTCCCCGACACCGATATACGCTCCGCCTGGAACCTCGTCAACCCCTCGGCCTCCTCCACCATCAACAAAGACGCCTGCCTCGTCTTCCTTCACATGCTCAACTACCGTCACGAAGGCTACCGTATCCCACGCAACATCCCCGGATCCCTCCGCCACACCTTTGAACGCAACAAAATCAACTACAACGTCGAAGACCAACGCACCTCCCGTTGGGCCACCAAAGCCGATGACTCCACCGCCACCGGCCGCAAAGCCAAATTCGGCGACCAGTACCTCACACGCCTTGGTCGTTCCTCGTACAAGACTGCTGGCACCGACTTTAGTACTGAAAAGACGGGCGACTGGGAGGAGGTCCGTCTCAAGAAGCAGCTGGCGGAGCTCGATGAGAAGCTCAAGCATATGGAGAATGATGTCGAGGACCGCAAGGGGGGCAAGTGCGATTCAAAGCCGGCGTTGATCAAGCGGGAGTTGGAACAACTGTTGGATTACAAGCGGAAGCAATTGAGGGAGTTGGAGGAAGGGGCGGTGGCGGGCGCTAGGGGCGGCGGTGGTTTGAAGGGGGTGCAGGATGATTTGTCGACGATCAGGGAGCAGGTGGAGGGGTTGCAGACGCATTTGGCGGCAAGACAGGCAGAGTTGGCTCAGTTGAGGCGAGACATTGAGGATGAGAAGGCGAGTGCGTAGAGGAGAGAGGACAAGGGAGGTTGGTAGAGAGACATTATGGTAATACATACTATATGCACCATAGCACCATTTTTAGATTCGTTTCTTGATTAGTTTTGTTTGGCCTTGGCTTTTCTTTTTTCTCCTTCTTAAAGTACTGCATTTTGTTTATCTGTTTCTTTTCATGACACTTATTAGGTACGGAACATGTCATTTGGTATTGTTTATAGTGGGTTTAATGGTGTAACCTTCCGGAGAATATAGTTGGTTATTCAGAAATATGGGATCCACTATTCTCGGCTCCGTCACTCGCCGTCCGTCACTGAACCGTTCCTATAAACTCCGAACTGGGACAATATTTATAATCGTATCATCATGTATACATCTGCTCCTTTCTCTTTGATTCCGCCCCAGAAATTTCACAAGCCTAAAAGTCATAATCACAAGATCTTCGTCTCCACCATCTTACCACTGACTACCGTTTACATACTTGGGTGCAGAATCCAGTCCCAGAGTCCGACTCTTGGCCGCCCAAGCCATAAATGACGGCAGCCGCACCCATCCAGCTCTCGCAAACCCGCGATCCCGACCCGCCGCGCCAATCATGACATCAAACGGGAATCCCTTGACGGGCAACTGCGGCTTGCCTCGTAGAGCAAGTTCAACATTCTTGGCGACACCGCTAGCCTTGACGGGGGTTTCGTTAGTAACTTGAGGTATGCCACTCCAATGGTTATTTGTTGGTCAAAACTCACCTGTTTATCTGCAAGCATGAATCCAGCGCGAGGCTTCGAGACAATGTCTCCGGCGGCCCAGACATCTTTGAGGCCCTTGACCTGAAAGTTGTCGTCGACGTCGACGTATTTACCTTTGCGGAGACTCTTCTCGGGGAGATACTCGGTGTTGGGAATAAGGCCCATTGTGGGCAGGTAGAAGTCGGTGATAATCTTCTCCCCGCCAGCGAGCAAGACCTCCGTCCTCCCGTTGGCCAAAGTATTGGTACTCTCCACCCGCGCATTCTTCTTCACCTCAACCCCCAAGGCCTTAATCTCCTTCTCTGCCGCTCCTGCCACGATATCACCTCCAAGCACCTCCTTCCCCGCACTCAAAAGCACCACCGTCTTGTCCTTGTTATGGTATCTCAACTCCGCTGAAGTTTCCACCCCGGTGGCTCCCGCCCCGGCGACTACAATATGCTTGGCGTCCTTCACGCGTGCCTGCGTCGCATGCAACTGCTCGAGGATTTCCGAGTGCGAGCCCGCGGCCTTCCAAGGGACATCGGAGTTTGCGGCGCGGGCACCGGTGGCGAGGACACAGTAGTCAAAGGAGATGGTTTGCGGGCCGGAGGGGGTGTCAAAGGTAGCGGTTTTGGCGGTGGGGTCGAGGGAGGTGGCGGTGCCGAGGACAAATTTAAAGGAGTCCGCCGGGTAGGAGGCGAAGCCGGGTTCGATGGGGTGGAAGAGCTTGTCGTCGGGGATGGTACCGGGAACGATGGCGCGGATGGCGGCCATGTTCCAGTAGAAGTGGTTATTCTAGAGTCGTGTTAGAGAGAGAGTGAGTGAGATATATTGTGAGGTTAGAGGGGGTTTACCTTGGAGACGAGGACGACTTTGAGTTCGGGGGTTTGTTGGCGAGTATATTTGAGTAGTCTGTGTGACACAGCAAGGCCGGCATATGAAGCGCCTACAACGAGAACTGTCTTGACCATTGTGATTATATGAATGTGTGAGTAAAGAATAAGTAAAAAAGGCTTAATATTTCAATATAAAAGTAGAAGAGAAACTGTCAAGTTCAAAGACAAAGCAACAACTTCCAAACCAGCGGCCGGATCTGTCTCTTATAACAAAAGTCCTGAGCCCGCACATCACTACATACAAATCACACACACCCCCCGCCAACTCCGGATCGCCCTCACCTGCCAACCATCAATAACATCCCTCGACATCTCCCTATGACTCTTTCTATATTCCCGCTCCCATGTAACTTGTCCAAGTGCGACAAAGCCAAGCGAAAAAAGAGAAACCAACTAATCTTACGGGGCGGCGGCGGTTTCCATGTGCATGCCCTCCCTTGTGCTGATATTTCCAGCCACGGGAGGCGTGTCGGTTGTGGGACAGACACAGGGCTGGGGGGGGGGGCGGGGTTTATGTTAATGTCGGCGCCGATTGGTGCCGCAGGGCGGTACTTTAGTAGTGTGTGATATAGTAAGACGAAGGAGAAAGGAAGGGGTAGAGTAAGGGACAAGGAAGTCGGGGGTTTGACGGCGCCGATGTGTAAGTACGTAGTGTTGATGATGAGTAGAAGAAGGATTTACTAGTCACTTTGCTTGTTTATTTTGTATCCTTCTACGTCACAGGGCCTCTATTTCGGGATAATTTGGTTCACTCCATGGGCTAGCCTTTGTATTGGCCTTTTTCTGCCCTTAGGCCACGACCCCAATATCAAGATCTGAATCCCTAGATTTGCTAGGTTGCATATATGTCGTCGGGCTTCCCCTCAGAACCTCCGGTCCGCACACTAAACGAGGCGCAAACCTAGCATATATCACAGCACAACACGAAAAAAATGCATGATTCCTTTCTTCTTGGTAGCAAAAGAAACTTGTGAGGTGCAGGTATATTAGGCGTTTATGATGTCTCTTAATCTTGGGCTAATAGACTTTATAGTCAGTGTACTTGATATTGATCTATCATTTAGGGTCACCCGGTGGTTAACCAATGATGTAGCTGGTGACCAAAGTACTACGAGTTTTCGTGGTTCAAGACAATAACTCCCTAGACATGCATTCTTTGTTTATTATTAGTTCATTCTGTAACGATGTTCCATTGATGTGCGTCTTTGGATGTTAGTCAAGAACCCTATTATATCATATTCATACTAACCCTGGTCACATGCTCGCCTAAGGAAGCTTCCTGCAGAAATAGCCCGGGATCACCGATCAAGGTATTTGATCTCCCCACATCAATAGCAACAACGTTAATTAACACAATGGTTACCAAAAAGCCACAGGATACCACATACATTGTACATATGTTGTACATATACATTTCAGAATAGACCTTGTCATAAGAAGTTGGGTTTGGTTGCTCATCAACTTGACAAAATAAAATGAGCAAGGTAGGCAATTACCCCACCAAAATAACCCCAATTCAACTCATTCCGAACTTGGAATTTTCAATCGCCGCCCCAACGTGATTTGATTTGAGATATTATCAGACATAAATATACATAAAAATATCATGTCGATCTTTATAAACTGTAATACAATTATGATTTCTCATACATATTAGGCTGTCTCACTTTCAAAAGCGGAATCCTGAGTGAATTCTAAACTCTTTCCAAGTATTCAAGTCAAGTGATGTAAGCTCTTTCCTTGTCTTTTTTTTTTTTGCCCATTGCCTTTCTTCTTTCTTGGCTGGCGATTGGCTGGTCCCGGTTGTTCCTCAACCTCAACCGAATTCTCAGCTTCAATTGGAAGGCACGAAATGATGGAAGGTGCTGGCCCCTGGATTAAAAGCTCAAGGCCTTTTTTCTTTTGTTTTTTTTTTTTAGATTTCCTTTTTCTTTTTGTTATTCTTCCAAAGTTTACCAACCCCAACTTTGTTTCGATTCATCGATTTTGTAAGTTGATATACGCATCACAGCCTCTTTTTGCCCCTTGGGATTATTTGCTGCAGCTCAAAAGCTAGAAGCTAGCTTGTGGTTACATCAGCAAGCGTCCACGCAAACCTGACTCCCCGCTGAGACAAGTCCACTCCCCCTCCCCCCCC
>MKGJ01000085.1:20953-66049 GCA_002018255.1 Bretziella fagacearum | reverse complement strand
CCCCAAAAAAAAAAAAGAAACAACAAACTGAGCCAGCAGACACAAAGACAAGAGAGACAAAGAATGAAGAATATAAAACAAAAAATGACTAAAACAAAGCAGACACATGACCAAAGATCAAGGCAAAATCACCAATCTCGACTCGAGATCTAGTGGTGTGCCGCAACCCCGGAAGCTACTGCTGTTGCCGTCTTCTCCTCCTTCCTCTTCTCCGCCTCCGCCTCTGAAGCTACCGCCGCCTTATCGTGTGCCAGCTTCGCCTCTGTCTTTTCGTGCTGCTTCTGAAGGTAAGCCTCCTGCATCCGCGCACGCTGCTCCAGGTGTTTAGTGCCCATGTAGCGTGTATTAAGAAGCTTGTCCCAAAAGGTGAAGAAAGGCTGCGAAAAGTTGGTCTTGATGCCCCAGTTCTGGTGATGGATGTCATGGTACTCGGCATTGTTGCTAGAAATACGCTGCAGAGGGTCCCAGGGAAGACGGTATCCGCAGTGGTCGTCGACAGTTTTGAGAGTCGAGCAGGTAAAAAAAATCATACCCTGGCGTTGTGTCATGCCCGAAACCAGGTACGCAATGCCTGCACCAAGAGTGTCGAGCAGGAAACCCTCAACCGGGTGGTTGTACAGCGCGCCATAAGCATACGGGACGTAGAGACGGTGGTGGCGGGAGTGGAAGGTCGCGTACATCCACTTGTTGGTGTGCATTAGACGGTGCAAGAAGTACTGCCAGGTATCGACCCAAGTAGCAGCCAGCATGAACTGGAAGGCGGGGATGACAACATGGTAGATCAACTTGGCGACAAAGAGCTCCCACGCAGCAAACTGGGGCATAACCATACCGGTATCGAGCTCCGTCGTCAAGAAGGGATAGTGACCACCAGCGAGAACACCGGCTAGCAGGGGATGCGACTGTGCCATGTTGGCCGAGATATCCGCAGCATTGAGGCCAAGCAGACCAAGCACAACAGGGAATCCACGCTGCGCCAAACGCAGGCGCTGCGCCCATACAGCAATATCGTAGTTTTCACGACCGTACATTGGCGCATCCTCCGCAAGAGATAGAGCTAGACTGGTAGCCATTTGAATGACTTGCTGAAGGATAGTGTCGCGAGCTACCTCGTAGCGCGAGACTTTGTTACGCGACGTAATTTCTTCGGGAGTATGGATGCGATATAGTGCCCAATAGTCGTGGGTGTCGATAAAATGGAAGAACATGGACACAACCCAGTACACGACAACGGGCAGGATTGTGATCAGAGTCAGGTCAGATATGAGCCCCGGGAACAGATCAGGCAAGAGCTTCATTTCATAGGAGGGGAGCGGAGGGAGCTCATTGTAAAAAGTCGAGTTTTGTATCCCCATGTTGGGCATTGATGTATGCGGTGACATGATTATCAAGAGATAAGAGGTGAGGTTGGTTAGAAGAAACCGAAGAGAAAGGTCAATCGGTATAGTGGTTGTCGCAGCGTGGTAGTATCGGTTCCGTCCGAGCGCTCAAATAGATGAAAGCGCGCGAAGCGGTAGCAGAACCGAAAGTGCGAGGTTCCGATGTGGATGGACCTTGATTGATTGACTTGGTGGGGACCAAATGCAGGTTTGTGCCTCGAGTTGAGATGGTCGAAACGGCGAAATGGGCGTGTGTTGGAAAAAGCAGGGAGAAGGACAAGAATACGGACTAGGCTCAAAGTGCAGGTAGATAAGTGTGATATAAAGATATGCTGGGTAAACAAAACAAAAAAAAAAAAAAATTTGTCGAGCAAATGAAGATGGAAAAAGAAAGAAAAAAAAAAAAAAGAAAATGCAAGAGACAAAAAGCTTCAGCGGGAGTATTGACTATGAATAAAAGAAAGACAACAGGTCAGATCAGGCGTTGCAAGAACGGAACCTTGTGTCCAAGAAGGATGAAGGACAAGAAGAGGAGCCGAAACGGGGTGTGGTCAAGATGATGACGAAGAAGGCAATGGAAGGGAAGAAAAGACAGAAAAACGAAAAGACAAAAAAAAAAAAAAGCTTACAAATTTAGCTTGCTTCCATGGGAATTAAGCTTGGAAATTTTTAAAAAGCGACAGGGCGAAGATTGAAGAGTGGGTTGGTTCCAGGGTGCAAAGCTAAACAACTAAACTAGTGGCAAAGCAAAGTTGCTAGGATTTCTGCAGAGCTTAAGCGACGTCAAGCATCCAAGTTGAGAAGTGAGTGGTGGAGCCGGTATAGTCAAGTAGCGGAAGGAGCGTCTAACGGCAAAGTGAGTACTGCGCTTGAGGCGTGGCTGGATGAGTGGGATATCGTGATAAGTCAGGAGAGATGTCGGATCAGAAGATGTATGGTACTAATCTCGATCAGATTCGATGTCAGGCGGATATATATAGATAGTATATACACGTCGGTTAACTAACTTCTTTTTGGTTCAAAGCTCAGGTTCGGCTTCGGCTTCGGCTTCGGGGCGGGGCGGGATCTATAGCCAAATGTTGAACGAGAATTCTCTTATGCTGGACGTAAAAGAACACACAGCGGGATCTGGGATAAAGCCAATGCAGCGGAACTAAGTAGGTTCGGGTGTCGTTTAATTGTTCGTATAGTGGCGGCGCAAAGCAGGTATAAAGGAGTCACAACCAGTATAAAAGTCTGAGTTGATAACTGGTGGACGTTTAAAGGCTGGACTGGGTCAAACTGTAAGCGTAATGATAACGATGATATAAATAATCAGTGTGCGTGAGCAGTCTGACTACTGGCGTTGACGGCTATGAATATCAATCAATGTAAGAGAAGTGAACAAGGTGAAGGTAGTTTGGGTTTGCACACGATATCTATAGTCGAAAAGTAGACCAACTAAAGATATGATGACAGCAATGGAAAAATGGTACCAATGTGTGTCTAGATCATATTTTTGATCAAGGAAATCTGGGAGGATAATAAATGATGATTGCAAAAAAAGATGCTCAAATCTTCGAGAGCGAACGAACAAGCGGAACTAATTCTGGGGTTTGTTTTTCTGATGACGAAGACAGCGAGCAAGGACCGAGCAAGGGAAAAATGACAGTGCGGCAGACGGGTTGTGTAGGAGGAGTACATCAGAGTAACAGGGGAACATGAATAAATAGAAGATTTAATGATTCTTTTAGGGGACACAAGTGAGGGGAAAAAGCAGACTGTCTGTAAGGGACACACGGCCTTCGTCTACCCTGTTGACAGATGGTGTTCACTAGATTATTTATATGTTTCTGCCTCAGCTTGTTGTGCCTATTTATTTATTTGTTAGTGATTATACCAACTTTGTTCACTCTTTGTGGTTTCATTCGTTCAGTCAACTCGAGGTTTTTTGTTTTCTTCTTCTTCTTCTTCTTCTTCTTCTTCTTCTTCTTCTTCTTCTCCTCTGGTGGCAGAGATTTGTACACGGGAGGCTCGGATCAAAGATCAGAACCTAATAACCCAGAAGTGGGCGGATTCTTGGGCAACGCTCCTGGGATGCTGGGATTGACGCTGACAGGGTCTGCAACAGCGAAAGAGATCAAGGCCGACAATGTGACGTGTTTGTTCCCTTGTTGTCTCCAGCTTTTCTTTCCCAAGGCCCGCCCGGCGGTAGTGCGGATTAAGTGGTTTGGGTTGGTGTGAGTGGTAGACGGTCGGATGTGGGCAGACGATTTTGATAGATCATCGGCCGGTGTATCGCTCTTCGCTTGGCTTCCTTGTTGGGTTTAGGTGAGTTTGTTAGCCTCGCTTTATGATGCAATATGCTTTTTAACAACCGCGGCTTTTTTTTTTTCTTTTTTTTTCTTTTTTTTTTTTTGAGGCCATACCAAGGTTGCGTTACAGATCGCATGCTTACTTACACCAGAGCGTTCGTTCTGAATAACATGAAACGGCTAACCAATCGAAGTGGAGGGGAAGTGGACGTGTGGGTTAATGAACTGCAGATTTTCTATGTGAGGCCAGCTTTGGTATGAAAATGAGGGGTTAGCATAAATCATGGAATATGCTAGAATTTTGTTACCGTTATCACATTTACTTGTCACAGTAACTACCTTGTATTGGAGATCTAGATAAGTCATGAGGGCAAGCAAGTACTTAGGCTTACAGCGAAATAATCAAAACATACTTCTGTGGATACATTATTGTATTCTTTCACATGATTATATCCATCTCAAATCAAATCACACAAGTTTTCGGTCTTTAACAAATGTCCGTGAACTTCAACCCAACGCCTTCCGACTTCCGACATTCTTGGCTCCTCTATAATTTTTTTTTCTTTTTTTTTTTCGAGACAACGATCTTCTTTCCCTTTCAAGATGACTACGGCATGGCTGGCCAATCTTATTTGGTCCGCTACGCGGATGCCATACCATTTGAGATCGGAGAGTGATCTGCATCCAAGCAAAATTACAAAATATTTTCCATGTGTTTTTTTTTTTTTTTATCTTGCCATGTTATATGTTCTCGTTAATCGCCTGGACTAACATGGACTCTGCGGCGCATTTTATACAGGGGACCCTCTTCAGTGGATCTGAATTAAAAATGGAGAATAAAACAGTCTATGACGCCGATTGTGCGAGAAAAGTAATTGATAAATGCCGAATACCAAGGGAGGAAGCTCCAGTTTAGACGCGGTGAGAGAAAAAAAAGAGAGAAACAAAAAAAAAAGAAACAAAAGAAAAAAAAAAAAGCAATAACCCAGAAGGTGGATTCTGCACTGAAAAAAAAGGTAGTTGTATATTTCTTGTACTTACGTATGTACCTACAAGATACTTCGTTTCAAGCATGAACACTACTGCCGGAAATGAAAACCAAGGCCAACCAGAGATTATCGTATTCCCCATTACCAGTTCCTGCATTTGTTTACAAATCTTCTAGTGGCTTGTTTAGTCGTGTTCCCCTATATCACGGCATGTCTCTGGAGTAGGGTTTAAATTTGGCTTAGTAGTTCCCTCAGATATCCTCCCATCCGCGATCCGCCACTCGTGGCTCCGCTCCCAACTCTTATTCCCAAACTCTTATAGAATAAGCGTTATTAAAGAGAAGAAGAAAAAATATCTCCATATTTTTTGAGGATTTTGACGGAAATAATGACGGACGTAGCAGAACACGATTCTGAGTGGGACTTTAAGCAGAAACCCCTTGGGCTAGACCTTAATCGTCAGGCAATATTGGAAGTTAAATTTCTAGGTGAAGAATAAATGTGATCGGAAGTCACGGCAGAGTGATTTTCTTGTATTTTTGGTGGGGTTGATACTTGAAGAATACAAAATAAACACTCATATTTCATGTGTCATGATATCATATTTCGTCTGACAGAGAATCCAGTGCAATACCACCAGAATAGTACAGAGTACTACTACTACTACTACTACTACTACTACTACTACTACTACTACTATACAAGTACTACAGTCATACATGATATAGACCATCTAATATGACCTGTGATCATCAAAACTTAAACTAGGAGGTCGGCCAGTCAACCTGATGGTCTTTTCCCCCTCCTTCATCACTGAGGTCATTCCCACATCTTTCATCCCCCCTACCTATTCCATCCTACCCACAGCCCTCATGTTTTCTCTCTCAATTCTCTCAAAGCCTCGTTTGCCTCGTCTAATTCCCTAGTAAGATCCCGATTTTTTTCTTGTGTGTTTGGGCTGGGCCCATGGGGCTTCAATCGCGAAATATCGGTATCCGAGTCATGTGCTTTGAGCAAGATACTGGTGTGGGGAGAGGGACTATTACTCACCACTATAACACTATAGACCTGTAATTACAAAATGCGGGCATTCTCCCAAAGCCCAATTGACCGTCCGGGCGCAAAGCCATCTGCAACATGCAGCAATATGGACGAGTCAGTTTGCAAGCATCGTCCAACGAGAGCAACGGACATAATTGTACGAGGTTGGGGACAAGCCATTCTCCGCAATTTGGGAGAAGGAAGCATGCAAAGCACTTGTTTTTTTTAGAACTATTGTTTCTTTCTTTTTTTTGTTTCTGGCATGGTTTTGGTGAGTGTGTTTCTCTATTTGAAATGACCAAAACATCAGATAAATCATGAGGCATAGCATGAGGATTAGGTTTGTTTACTTGTTGATAGTTTGAAAAGAAAAATTGAAAAAAAAAAAGTGCGGATTTGGTAATTTCCGCCCCGCCCCTGATTAGTGTATATACAGATACGATTAGCCAGCCATGGGTATTCTGTGATTTGTTCAATGATATACCATTATGCAGTCATTCACACAACAATTATCTGATCATCATCTTCTGTCTCCAACTTGCTAACTGTCTGACTGTCATGTCACTTTATAGCAACTCGCATATCCAGTGCATCTTGACAATCTCACTCTATAATTATTCAATTGAGGGGAAAAGAAAAAATTAAATAAATATATTGATACCTGTAAAAAAAAAAAAAATCGACATGACTTCCTTTTTAGGAATGTAAAAGCCGAATATGCGGCGGATAGCGGAAGAGCGGATGCGCAGCTTGATTGTGGGGAATCTAACTGACAAAGCAATAACCCTTTTTTTTTGAGAACAGGTGCAACACAAGGTGGAGTGCAACTCTGGGGAAATGCATAATAATCTATGTTCATCATGATTAATTTACTGCTGATTTTTGATGATGTAAAAAGAGCATTAAAAACATCACTTTATTCCTCAGTTATCATCTCGCCACATTACCATCATACATCTAACATTTTGTGCCCATAAGTATTGGAGTTGGATGACACTAAAGTGGGATTGAACAATTACAATTCCCTGGACACTTGGGCATCTCAAGATTCCTCTGGATTCTCTGATTATCATCTGCCAACAGCAAGTGCAAGCGCCCCCTCCCACTATCAACACACCAGCACCAAAATTCTAGACTTCAAGTACAGCCGTTATCCAAGCGCCCATCCGCTCTAGAATCAAACAGCCTCTTGTTAACTCGCGGTTATAGCCTCACGTGTGAAAAGTTCAAGATATTGGATATACATCTTCCAGGGGTAGAGAGCGCTGGCAAATGTCAGGTACTCCCCCGTGAGACATGGTCATCAGAGTTGTTAAGGGCTCCGGAGGGGAATATTCGGAGATAAGTTTACCAGGTTGGGAGGGGGGGCCACCAAACGGGGTGGAGATCAAGTAGTGGTATGTTGCGGTTTGCTTGGGAAATTCCCCCCCCGAGGTTGGCTCTCGCGGTGGCTTGATATGGATTTGGCTTGGTTATTGGATGCACCTTGATCACATGTCAAGCATTGGCATTATCATGTACTCGTATTGGAACAGACTACGGTTACAAACATACAGTATCATGCCAACCCTTATTATAACACCTTAGGGCTTATAAACTGCTTACTCATCCTATTTAGACCCAACCACTCAAATCCCTGTATTTTCTTATCACTCTCTTATCGCCAAGCTATCCTTTCACAATCAACCTTAACCCCCACCAGGCAATGAAGCATGGGCAGGCATTGTCAACAGAAGAAAAGAAGGAAAACCATTTAACCACCCACAGTCACAGTGAAAAATGAAGAAAAAGTTTTGTCACTTTTTTGCCCCTCATCTTGTTGTGTGAGTGAGGGGAAAAGAAGAGGGGAAAACTGCATCAATGATTAGAAGAACAACAGTCACATGAACAAATAAACAGACATAAAGGGAGGTAACTGCTGTTTGTAAACATCAATTTCAGAATTGTGTATCGGCAGATGATCGCGACTATCAGTTCCTGCCGCATTGGAGGAAGAGAACGAAGGTATCGATCTGAGGTCCAGAAGCTCGGCGACACCCGTGTAGGCAACTTTTCCCTTGTAAAAAAGGAAAAAAGAAAAAGCCAAGGGGTAGACCAACTTTGGTGTACAAAAAAGATGGGCTCTTAATGGCTCTATCAATTGTAACTTGGGGTTTCTGGTTTCTTTGGTAAGGTAAGAAAAAAAAAACCCGGACTAGGAAAAGGAGGAAGCCCCTCTTAGCGCGGTATGCAGCTTTCCCGGCCAAAATTTATGTAGCAGGATTTTTTCTCCTCTCTTTTTTTCTTCTTCCTTTCTCCCTTTCTTCATCATTGCGATCTATAAAAACTCTTTTTTTTTTTGTGAGTTTCAATATCGTTTTTTTTTGGGGGACTCAAGATTCTATATTGAGAACGGAGTTACTGACTCTTCACGAGATTCTTGACAGCTTCACTCACAACCTCCAAAATGAAGATCTACACTGTAAGTTGAGCCTCCGGCTGCTCGATGATTGAAAGACGACGAAACGAAAAATTGAAAGTTACGACTACGACGAGACAAAAACAAGAAAAAAGCCATCCCCGATGAATCCACCAAAAAAAAATTGGATGGATGCTTGATGCCGTTGGTTTGACTGTTCGTCCTCCAAATGCGGGGAGCCCGGCAAGGAAGTTGTTGGAGATGATCGACAGTCATTCGCAATGGAGCAATGACGAGTCAGGTTTCCCAAGCATCGGAAGTTGGCTTTATCTTATTACAACCACTGTCTCCTCAAGTCCCGTCCGAGTCTTTGTCGATTACACGCAAACCATGCCATCTCGTCATGTCTGCATGCTAACACCCTCAATAGGACGTTATCACCGGTGACGAGATGATCTCGGACTCCTACGACCTCAAGGAGGTTGATGGTGTTGTCTACGAGGCTGACTGCGCCATGATCACTGAGGGTGGTGTCACCATCGGTAAGTCTTCTCACATCTGCAACTCCATAGTATCTATAACCCACCCGCCAATATTAACCCATTAATCTCTATTTCAGACATTGGTGCCAACGCTTCTGCCGAGGAAACCGAGGATGCCCTCGAGGATGAGGTCATCAAGGTCAACAACATCATCCACTCTTTCCGCCTTCAGTCTACTTCCTTCGACAAGAAGTCCTACCTCGCTTACCTCAAGGGTTACATGAAGGCCGTCAAGGCCGCCATGACCGAGCGCGGTGCCTCCGCCGAGGAGATCAAGGTGTTCGAGACTGGTGCCTCGGCTTTCGTCAAGAACACCCTTCTGCCCAACTTCAAGGACTTTGAGTTCTACACTGGCGAGTCGATGAACCCCGATGGTATGATTGCTCTGCTGAACTTCCGTGAGGATGGCACTACCCCCTACTTCATCTTCTGGAAGCACGGCTTGAAGGAGACCAAGGTTTAAGCAAATCAACCCGGGTTTTACTCCAGATCATTTAACAAAAAAATACCCATCAACGGCTACTGGCCATTCACTGAGATATGAACGTGATATCTGCCCCATCGTGACATGATATTTGATGTAATGAACTCGCTAATTGCTGATATTTGCTCTACTGAGAAACTGTCCATCAGAATATATACCTATTTATCCACCTTTCAATTTCATTTTACTAAAACACCGGTCTTGTGTCAAACGGAATTGGTGGAGGGGCATCCTCCTGCCCCTGCCCCTGTCCCGGGGAACCCATCGTCTTCTTCTTTGGCGGAGGAGGCGGCGGCGGCGGTTTCTTCTTCGCCGCAACTGGCGACACTTGAGAAACCGGAGTCTGATGACTCGGTCTTGGCGCCATCGGTAGCGGTGATGTAGCTGCGTTAAGCTGGGGTCCATTACTTCCAAATGCCGGGGGCGCCGTCTTCCCTAGAGATGTCACTGGTGGAGGCAGGATTGATGTCTTCCTTGAACTACTCTGCGGCGGTGTTGTTGGTGATGACGTGCCATTTCCGCCATTGAACCGTGCCGTTAGCCCTGTTGCCTTTTCAGAGATTCCATACTTTTGGTTCATTACCCCCATGCGTTCACCGATGCGATATTTTGAGTTTGTTTCCTGGGCTTTCTGAGCACCAGCCACCACCTGATCGCCATGTCGTTGCCGGAAATTGTCGGCCGTGGACGCTGCAGAGCGCATATCAGTCAGCGAAACCTTGGTCGGGTCATTCCGTAGCGCATGTGCCGTTTTTAGTGCTGCCTTCTTCTGTTCCATCGTGGTCCCTTGAGCTGGTGGTGGTGGTATTGACGCCGGTGCCGGCGACGATCCACGGGATGATGAAGGCGTGAGACGTTGGAAGCGTGCAGTCAACTTGTCCATGCTGCTTCCAGAAGTAGAAGTGGCGTTGTGGGAATCCTGATTAGATATTCCAAGAGCAGGGACGTTAACGCCCTTGGATGCTAAGCGAGCCATGGCTGTAGATGGAGCAGCCGGTACTGGCGTCTGACGGGCAGGAGCTGGTGGCGGAGATAGAGGATCAGCACTCCCGGTGGAGCTCGCCGTATTCCTTCGCGGCGGCAACCGTGGAGGGAGACTTTGTGGAGGGGCAGCTGACCGCGCATATTCTTCACCATGTCTTTGGGTGATTTGCAACGGCTGAGGTTCTCCGGTGGAATTTGGGGTCCACTTGGGAGGCGGAAGCGGATCGCGGGGTTTCGGAGCTCCGGAATAGAGGTCGGTGCCGACGTGAAAGGCGATGGGCTTTCGGGGACCAGAGGGCGGGGGTGGCGGGGGACGAATGCTGGCGTCGGTGCGGCGGGGCGGCGGGGTGAAGGTGGAGGGGTCGCGGAGCTGGGTGATAGGGGTTACGTGGCGGTCAACTTGGGCTTCCTCTTTGTTGCCACGACCAATTATGCCGTTCTGAGAGGAAGATTAGTGGGAATCGTGAGAGAATGGTAAAAGGTAGACGTAGACGTACGACCTGCTGTTTGAAGCTTTGTCCCGGCTTTTCCGGATGCCAACCATCTTTGAAGATGGCCTTTGCTTTATCCATTATTGTTTTTTTATTTTATTTTTTATCTTTGAAGATGATGAGACGAAGTTGAGGGAATTCAAACGAGTATTAGTACCACAAGTACTTGGATTGCGGGAGTGTTCTGTTGATTGATAGTCGTGTTGTAAATATCGTAGGTTCGGCCAGCGGTCAGCGATATGCGAAGGACTTCATGGAATGGCTGCATGTGGGATGCAAAGTCGATCGATCTGTCTGCCGAGATCAGATGGATAAAAAAAGAACAAATCAGGCGGGAAATGGGGCCAAAAAAAAGTGTGGACGATGTCTCAATAAAAAACAGCACAGAGAGAGGACGACAAAAGAGATGTGGATCTATTCCAAAATATTGCTGCCTCAAGGTTCACGATTCCATGTTTGGATTCATGTTTGGCAGCAACTTCGTTTCGGGTACCGGGTGCGTCGTTTGGAGATGGGACATTGGCACATGCATTCGGGTAGATTCGTACCCTAATACAACTATTCGGGACAGGGTTGTTTGCTGTTTGGGAATGTGATTGGATTGGACAAGTAAGCTTGAAGGGAACTCGGGGGAGATTTGGCGTTGCACAAGGGTTCTCTTGTTTTTAAGAATCAATCGCGACGCCGGTAATAACAAAGGGAATCACGATAGCGACAGTGAATTGCTAGATCGCGTAACAATCTTAGACCATTACCCCGATGTTTTGAACCCAACGATTACAAATTTCGCATCAGAAAAACTCCGCGACCATGGCCGACGCCGATATCGAGATTCTTACCGAACACTTTGGCTACCCGCCAGTGGTCCGTCCCCCATCTCTCCATCGCCATCCCTCCTCCGTCCGTCTCTCGCTAACCCTACAAATCAGTCCCTCCTCGACGACATAATCAATGCCATAAACATACTCGCCGAAAGCGCTTTGATGTCTATCGAACAAGGCCTTCTCCGCTCACCCCCCTCCGCCCTCGGTTTCCGCGCCCCTCGCAAATCTAAAAAGAATCCACCCCCCGCCGACGCCCCCTCCATCGATGATTTGGCAAAATTCGAAATCGACAATGGAACACATCAACTTGAAACACTCCTCTGCTCCTCAATCGATCGAAACTTTGATATCTTTGAGCTCTACGTCATGCGCAACATCCTCTGTCTTCGCCCTGCCGACCGCCCATGGCTTCGACTCCGCCATTACGACATTCTAGACTTCGCCGCTCTATCCTCCCCAGACGCCCCGACACCTGCCTCCGTTACTGCCCTTCGCAAAAAAGTCAAAGCCTCCCAACGGCTATCCGCAAACCTAGAAGCCGAAAAAGCCCAAAACGCCGTCCTTCTTTCCACCCTCCGTTCCCTCATCTCTCGTACCTCTATCAAACCCGACCCTGACGCCACCCCGGACGCACCGTCTGTTTCTCTTTCTGCCCCGTTGGCATTCCTCGGTAATACGGATAGCCTGGGTGCTGCTGATGCAGCAGCGCCGTTGCAGACGACAACGGGGTTTGCATTGTCGCAATTGCCAGCTTTGAGGGCTTTGAGTGCTTCATTGAGGGCTTTGGCAGAGGATCTCCAGCCAACAGAGGAAGAAGGTGGAGTGGTTCCAGAGACTCCGGGGAGACGGACATGGAGGAAGGGAAGAGTGGAGTATGTAGAGGGGGCGACGAGAAAGCATTTGGAGAGGGTAAGAGGTTTGGAGTTGGGAGAGCAAGGAGAGGTCAGAGATGGAGAGTGGCAAGGGGAAGGAAGGAAGATTGGGATGGGCGAGGTAGAAGGGTTAGAAGGGATTTTGGGGATGGTTGGAGGAGTGTTGCCAGTAGGGAACGGTGGAGGAAGGGGAAGTGGGAGTGGGAGTGCAAGTTTGGCGGCTGGAGTGGCTCCGGGGACCGTGACGGAACCAGTGGAAGAGAGACAAGAGGCGATGGATGAGTCTTGAGGGAGCAAAGGGTGGGATGGAAGGGGGGGGGGGGGTTTGTTTTTTTTTTTTTGTTTCGGTTGGTTACCAGCGATGATGTTTGGCGTACGGTGTTTATATCATGTGATTTAAGTTACTCAATGGGACAAGGTTAATGGTTTTTTTTTTTCTATAACTAAAAATGCTTTATGATTGATACTGATATGGATAACTGTATTGAAAATGCCGAAAAATTACTTATCAACTAGATGGATTCTGCAAAAGAAAGAAATGATAGCCTGGTTATGGAAGCAATGATGATATGTAAAGCAGGCAAAACAAGAACGAGAACAAAACAAAGTAAAACAAGGCTACGGGTGACGTTCGCTGTTCAGTCCATCAACCCATGATACCCAAAATTCAAACCCCAATCAAAAACAACCCTCAACATAGCATCTCCATTGTACTCAAAAAGCCCCAGTACACCAACAGTAACGCTGCTATGAGGCGGATAGCCTTCAAGTCAGATGCGCTTACATCTCATCTGAGAGTCTCAAGTCCATGCACCTCCCATACCAATTTCTGTGGCGACATTTCGCAGCAGTGGTTGAATCTTCGGCCGGGGGTACCGTGGCTGTAGCTGAAGCAGCCTCCGTCTCTGTCACCGTCGCCGGCTCATCATAACAGCCAAAGAACTTCCCAGGCACCAGACAGGTTGTCAAAGACGTAGCAGCCCAAGTTGTTGTCGTCGTCTCATCCTTGCATCCAAACCATCCTGGCGTCAGACAAATGGTCGTGCTGGTTGTGGCCGTTGACGTCTCAGTTGGATCGTTGCATCCCCACCAGCCAGGAGAAGCACAAGATGTAGATGTCGTAGTAATCGGCAGTGTCGTAGTGGCTGGAACCGAAGTGGTGGGGGTGGGAGTGGCCGTCACGATGTCTTTGCAGCCGAACCAGCCTGGAGTTTTACAGGTGGATGTAGAAGTCGACGTGGTAGAGACATCCGTCGTGGTAATCAGGGGAGCAGTCGTCTGTGGCCCTGTAGCCGTAGTAGTAGTAATAGTTGTTGTCGTTGTTGTCTCATCCAAGCACCCCAACCATCCCGGGGTCTTGCAAGTTTCCGTCCTGGTTCGTGTCATTGTCATATGCGGCTCCGATGAACTACTAGTGGTAGTCTCAGTGCCATTACTCTCATACATACGCCAGTTTCCACAATCGCGACATTCCGGCGTCGTCTTGCAGATGGGGACTTCATCGTACTTCATAATGACATCCCGAATGACGGCGCGAATCTTATGGGTGCCGATCCCCACGCGCCAACCCTTGTCGGCAACGACGTCCCAAACACATTCGTATCCGGTGTGACAGACGGACTCCATGGCATACCCAGCATACGTACAAGTAGCAGTGGCGCCATTGCAAGTACCAATGTATACCGGGTCTGCTGTATGTCCAAAGTGATAAGTCCCCGTCATTTCGCGCGTCTGCAAAAGATTTTGCGCATACCCCGGGGGAACGGGAAGACCAAGACGCGAGGCGGGAAGAGCATCGGGGACGGCTTCAAAGGTAACGGTGGGAAGACCGTAGGAGAGGCCAAGGAAAGACGAGACGGCACCGCCAAGGGAGTGGCCAGTGACCCAAACGTTGGCGTTGGGGTATAGTTCGGTGACATTGGTGTAGAGTTCTTTGACAGCAGTGTAATAGCGATTTTCATCTTGGAGTTCATTGCGGACGCAAGTGTTGTTGCAGGCATAGGTGCCAGTTGCGCAGTCACAGACTTGATGCCAGGACCATTGGCCCTGTTGTCCACAGCAGCAGCTGAAGAAGAGGTTATCGTTGATCTTGTCATTGGTTGTCGTGCCTTCTCCATCCCATAGAGCCGGCGAAGTCCCCTTTAACCCAAGGACAATCGTACTGTTATTTTCATCCGCGAATACATGGCCCCGTAAACCGTCTCCTTCCCATCCAAAGTCCGCGCTTCGATTAAAAGGCGTCCCGACATCATCCCAATCTGCATCTCCTTCCTTCTCCACATATGCATCCGAACACATCAACGCCAAACTCAAAACCGTCTGTTTATCTGTAACATCTGGTCCCGCAATATTATCCACCGTCCAATCAGTCGGCGACATGGCCGTCAACTGCCCAAACATCCTCGTCTGCGCCACTAGCGCATCCACCACCATGGGCCGCCGATCCGACAATCTCTGGATTCGCGTGGGCGTTGACTGCACCACCAACGGCGGGAGGACCTCCTGGTCAAACCCGCTGTCAATGTCGGCGGCTAGAAAGACATTTTCGCTATCGCTGGAGTGAAAGACATCCTTTTTGCGATGGAGATGCGGGTGTTGGTAGGTGCCGTGGTGGAAGATTTGTCGGAGGGTGAAGGTATGGGAGGCGGGTGCTGGCGCAGAGTCTGAGGGGAGGTCAAAGTTGGGAGGGAGGACTATGTCGGGGTGGAAGGTAGAGGCGGAGGCGGATGCGGAGGACGAGAGAGAGGCGAGGAGGGCGAGGGCGAGATGATGGGTTGATGGAGGACGGACGCGGGAGGACATGGTTGTTGAGAGCCACTGGGGGGGTTCGTGTTTATTGCGGATGTTGGTTTATATTAGAAGAGAGTACTGTCATTTGCGATCGTTGTGGGATGTCGTGTTGTTTGTTGCGCGTTATCGATGATGGTGCTACGCAGCGCCTTACGACGTCATCGTCTATGCTTATCGGCTGGAGCAGAGAGCAAGGAGCAAGGAAGCAGAAGCGAGAACGAGAGCCTGTGGTAGGTTTGTAGGTAGAAGTGAAAGTAGAAGAAACCAGTAAGAACAAAAAAAGAAAAGATGATGAGTTTAACTTTGTAAAGAAGAAGGGAGTGTCTAAGAAAACAAGGCTGACGATATCCAAGATATAAAAAAAATCGCCTTGTCCTGTTGTCTTCCATCCACCGAGACCACCGCTTGAATCTGTTGGGGGGGTCGCCATCGCCGCGCATTAGTAGCGCAAACAACAACAGTAAACGCCCCATATCCGGCAAATCCGCCCCCAAATTTCGAAACATGGTTGCCTACAAGTCCCAAAATACAGCGCTTCACCCACTGTAACTCTTGTCATCCCTTCTGTAATGCCCTCATTGTCATTTGTGCATGTGATGAGTAGCTGAGTAAGCACTATTACTACTTGGGCTTGGTCAAGTATAGGAAGAGGGGGCCAAAAGTGAGTTATTGAAGAAGCCATTTAGTGATATGGTTTGGTGAGCATGTGGCTTTTGGCGGCCTTGACAACAAACTACAACGTACTAGCGACACCTAACAATAAAGGTCAATATTTACCATCTTGAGATGCGTTCCCCCTGCAGCCACTTCCCAACCTTCACTTGACCTCCGTCTAATCGACATGTGTACCTATTTCTGAATGAATACAATAACTAGATGCTATATTGTCATGTCACTGTCCCAACCTCTCTCATGGTTGATTCCCCGTTAACATATTACCGTGTTTGTTAAACCTCACATGATCCCATCTGGATCTTATCCATCCAGGTGCCGATATCACAGACGACACATCATCTGAGTACACACTGTGACCCTCCCCCTTCGTCAATACTATATCCCTAAATGATTGACCTCACATGACACACACCAAGTTAACATCACCTCATCAACTAATCAAGACATTCTTAGAGGCTATAATATCATCATAATTGACTATTTTGGTTAATACTCAAGAGAACCAACCCTCTCTTGCAAATCCCAAATGGCTTCTTCTCCTTGCAACTAACACAAAAACTATAAGAAAAAAAACTATAAAATTGGCACCATAATAATCCATCAAATAAAACCACTCTACAATCACCACCCACATGTCTTCACGCCGTACCATCCGCCTCTTCAACAGTAGAGATTGGCGAAAAGAACTCTGACGACCTAGCAACGTCCTCACAATCGCTATGAACCTCCTCGACTGCAATAATTTCACTTGCACAAGACTCCTGCAAACAACTCCTCGTCATCCCACCAAGCGGCCATCTAGCTCTGCTCTGCGCCGCTGCCATAGTTGCCACCACCACCAAATTTGACCGAGTACAAGTGCTTCTAGGCCACATAGAGTCTTTGGCCGCCGCCGGATTCTTCTATCTACCCGTCGGCTGCGCCGTAGTTGTTGACTTGAGGTAACCAAGAAGGAAGTTGCGGTCCGCATGCGAGATAGGCGTGTTACTCTTGCCGCCGCCCGTCGTTGAAGGGTGGGAACCATCACTCATAGCCGAAGCAGCAGAGGGCATACGCCGAAAAGTATCAGCTGCACTGTACGCACCTTGATGAGGTTGTTGGACTTGCTGGTACTGAGCTTGGGGCATAGCATGCTGTATGGGCTGCGATTGGCATTGCGACGACTGCTGGGATTGATGATCACCACCGGGAACCCGAGACTGACTGAGGGGGTGAGGCTGGTTTTGCTGGTACGAAGAGCTGTAGTACTGCGCTTGGGGATGATTGTAGCCAGAATACTGCTGTTGAGGAGACGCTTGGTGGTGCACCGGATGAGGCGCCGCCTGATAGTAGCTTTGCTGGGGCTGCTGCTGTGGCTGCTGCCGGGGCTGCTGCTGGGGCTGCTGCTGGGGCTGTTGCCCAGAATCACTACCCACTGAAGCCTGAGATCCTCCAAAAAGATCAAGCAGTCTTTTCTTTTGTTCCGGGGTTTGCTTGTTACCTCCGGGGATCGACATTGAGAGCGACACGGGGGGACTAGCCACAGCCGGTTGACTCGGCGCTGTACTCTCCAGAGTGGACCTATCAAAATTGTACGGTGTCTGCGAGTGACGCGAATGGCCCCCGATGCTAGGCGAGATTGAATCGCGGTTAAGAAGCGGGACCGGAGAGTCCATATGGATCGAAACATGACCGCGAACATTGTTCGAACCTGCACTAGTCTGTCTAGCACCACCATGAAGCGAGACGTTACCCATAGCATGTTGAAGACTGTTGACATCCGGTCCAGCTCTAGGCCCACCATACCCAAGTTGGCTATCCATTGGAGACTGTCGGTAGCTACCAGGCTGAGACATTGTTTGCTGCTCAAGACCCGCCGGAGATGGAGATGGTCCAACAGATTTGAACATACCAAGTAGGGTAGACTTTTGCTTTTCTGATTGCATGCCTTGCTGCTGATGCTTGTGGGCCATACCAATCAAAGTCTGTCCGTTGTGCATAGCAAGGGGATCAACGGCTGGCATAGCACCCATGCTCATCTGCTGGTTATGAGGCGAAGTCTGAGATTGCTGCTGCTGAGATGCGGCCGCAGCTGATTGCTGAAGTCTGGCATATTGCTGCTCCGGGGTTTCATTGGGCCATGACCGGTGTGAAACGTTGTCCATGTTGGATTGTTGAATAGTCGGAACAAGACCTGATTGAGAACATGGTGGGGAGGCATTGGGACCACCATTCAGGATACCAAGTAGACCACGAGCTTGTGTCGACAAGTTTCCACTAGAGGCATACACATTCTGCGCGGGTGGACGAGACACATTTTGACCGTACTGTTCAGACCCGGGTCTGGTATCGTACTGTTGGTTTCCATACGCGGTTCCAGGTTGCGGTTGAGACTGAGACTGCTCTGGGTACGGATGCTGCGGGTACCCAATACCACCACCACTCATAGAATCAGAGTGACCGTTGAAAACTGGGGGAACACCTTTTTGGGATGACTGCTGGTGTTGCATTTGCGATTGAGCCGCAGCTTGTTGTTGTTGTTGTTGTTGTTGTTGTTGTTGTTGTCTTCTCTTATATTCCTCGTCCAATTGCTGTTGCGCCTGCTGTTGCTGGACCAGTTGCTGTTGTTGTTGTTGGAGTCTAGATTGGGCAAGCATTGCCTGCAAAGAGTATTGAGGTTGAGGAGCTGTCTTCATATTGTTCGGAGGCGGAGTAGCATAACTAAACAGGCCTTGATCCAAGTTGGCCTTTTGAACCTGAGGCGGAATAGGTTGTGGGTGATGAATGATTGCCGGAGGAGTTGTATGAATGGGGGGTTGCTCTTCATCTTGCTGAGATGAATTGGAGGTTTGATGCTGATTGTTCTCAAAAGTGTCGCCGTTGGATCCGTGATTGCCATTAGTGTTTGCCCCGTTCATCAGAAGAGCCAAGATACTAGCAGACTGAGCATCTGTATTCTGGGGAGGTGTTGGCACATGCAACGCTTGACCTTGTTGAAATCTAGACGAACCATTATACGGGTTCGGATTGATCTTGAGTAGACGTTGAAGATCTGCACTGGCATCACGAAGATGCGCAGGTTGAGATCCTTCATCAAACGTAACATCAACGGCCACGGCCTGGCCCTCCATGTAGCTCTCTTCCGGAATACCACTGGAAGATAGGAGAGAAATATCTGCAGGCGCCTGTCGTCTCAGGTCCATGCGCTTCTGCTTTTGCACCCACTTCTTGAGATTCGCCATGAAGGGAGCTACCATGTAGTACTTGTTGTGCGAAACTGAAGAACCCTGGTCATCGTATCCGTGACTTTTCTTCTTGAAGGTTGGCAGTTCAGACATAGGGAACCACTCAATCTTGGAGATTTCTTTTCTGGTCTTGGGTTCGAATGGAGTATCCATAGGGACGTTTCTGAAGACATAAAGACGAATGGCCTGTTCTCGTATGTTGAGTTCAATGTACTTCACAGGCTCGTTTTCAGATAGAATCCCGGAATCTTTCGGGTTGAAGCCAGTTTCTTCTTCTACTTCACGAATGGCGCAGTCCAGATCATCCTCGTCCATGTTGATTTTTCCTCTGGGGAAACTCCAACTAGCCGTCTTCTTCCAACCCTTCACGAGAACAACATGGTCCATCTCCTTGTTTAGCAGAATAGCACCACGGACAGGAATACGGGATTTGTATGCCAGGAAATTTTCGAAAGCAGCAGTGTGGTATTCGACGGGATAATCAGCGAGAAGCGGACAATGTCTGAACATTAGAGAACTGAAAGATCGAAGCGACATACTAGGAAGTAGTGGTTCATTAGGACGGATGAAATCTTCGTAGAACCACTGAGCTTCTTCGATATGGAAACATATTCTCTCCATGGATTCAAGGTCGGCTTGGGGGAGATTGATGACGAAGCGAACGCAAAGATCATCAAGGCCTACGAGTAATCAAAGTTAGCCATCTCCATACTGAGATTTATAGGAGTATAAACGGGTATCATGTTTAGTGGTCAACGTCATATCAAGGTTGCACTATGAAGGAGTGAGAGATGAACGTTACGGCAACCATGTTGTCCATGATGATACTTACAATCGCCTAGCTTATTCTTAACGTCTAATTGACTCATGGTCACGGTGGCCACACAGGCAACCCGTAAAGATATGAGTTCTAAAATGGAGATAGACGTCGATGGCGGGTAAATTATCGTGGGGGGTTTTATTGTAGACTTGAGGCAATGACGGCACACAAAGGTTACGATGGGCGCCAAAATGAGGAGCGACAGATAGTAACAGAGTCGACAGTCGAGTATATATGTACTGATAGATGGTCGAGGTGATGGCGAAAGTTTTGGGAAAATCAGGCTCACGATGACAAGATGGACAAGTTGATTGATGCAACGGGATTGAAATTCGTGGGGACGCGCGGGAGATGGTCGTAGCTTCTTCAGCCGAGCAAGTGAGCTTTGGCGTCTGGACGGCGAGCGGGACAGGCAAGAAGCTGGGCTGGCCTGGTCAGGTCAGGTCAGGTCAGGTCAGATCTAATCAACGGACCAACCGCAGGGAAGACGAAGCTTAGTCTGGCCAGGCGTGTGGGCGAGAGTGGAGTTTGAGTCTGAATTGGACTGAATGTGGATTTAGTATGATGGTTGCGTTACGGTACTTGACGGTTGGGTTCTCAAAGCAAAGGTGGGCTGGCTGGCAGGTGACTGCAGACTCAAATTGACAAGGAGCCAAGCAGAACCTGGTGAAGTGCTTTGTGCCAATAGGAAAGAAAAAAATGCACTGAGAGATGGAGAGAGAGGGAGGGGAGTGTGCCGTGCGTTGAGGATCGGCACAAATGCAGTGCCTACAGGCAATAAGAAATAATGAGAAATAAAGAAAGAAAAAAAAAATCGCTTTTTAGGGCATGAATATTGTTAGCAAGGTTTCGACAAGATGAGAAAAGTATTTGAAGATAGTTTAGGTTTACTCGAAGAGCGAAAATTTCGTGATATGTTTTAGGTGTGGTGAAGAGGTGGGAAAAGAAACAATTCAGGGAAAGTGACGTCCAAAAACCAATCGTGGAGTGGCTCTTTGATCGTTAGGTGGTTGCCCAAGTCATTTCGAGCCCAAAACTTTGAGCCACCCAAAAATGGATGGTATTGAACTCGTTCTTGGGCCATTTTTGGCATGGCAACTAACTGGTCGTCAAGATATGGAGATGGCTGGATTTTGATGGGCAATAATAGTGAAAATTTTGTACCACATACAGTGCATGCATATGCCGAAACGAATTTGGCATTGTCTGTTTCAGTGATCAACTACGGTATTTACAATTGCATATTTAAAGCAATATGAATGAGTTTTGATTGGCCATGGATGAGCATAGTGAAGTTGCATATCCATATCTAGTGGTTGTGCAGCAACTAATAACGGAAATAGAACGATTACAGCAGAATCGTCTCAGAACAAAAAGCAAATTAGGTAGACCATGTGGGAGAGTGTGTGGGATGGGTAAAGAAAGAGGGGCGCGAGCCGAGCAAGCAGAAAAGAGGAGTCGAGGCGTCCGTCTTTTGTGAGTTGAGGCCAGACTTGTATTTCTGGACGTACTTGGCTACAGAGAGTTGATTGATACGGTGAAGCCGGAAGAAAGGGGGTGTTCAGATGATGAGTGGATATTATCAAGTTCGCTCACCGCCAAATTGGTCGTTCGTTTCAAATATTCAGATTCTGACGAAAATTGTTGTTTGTGATGGCTAGAATTTGTACTGGGGATGTTGTCTCCCCCATGCGTGGGCTTACAGATGAAGAATTAGCCCCATCACTCAACACAGTCAATATCGGGTATTGATCATGGGAACGCGACCAACCTCGTTTTGATGCAGGATAATGAACTTTTATAGAGTGGGGAGCCAGATGCAGCGACCGTGATGAGCGATGTGTTGCTCCGGATGTCGTGTTGATACAAATATACATCGCTCTATACAGTGTGCAGATTTCACCGGGGGGGGCTTTGTAGGATATCTGCGCATACATCATAGTCATACGCAATGTGTTTAGAATCGCACATGATTGAGATCTATGATAACATTAGGCGGGGCGCAATTAGAATCGGAAAGAAACATGAGCCATGTGGTTGGTCAACGTAAGGGTTTGTGATAAACAAGGTGTGGCCCAAGCTTCAAGTGACGGGGAGTTGTATTAAAAATATAATGTTTAGGGTTATATCGATAAGCATTTGTGTTTGTGGCGGCCTCCTATCTTCAGCTCGATGCAATGTGGCGCATACAAAAGAGGGAGGGAGCCTATATTGTAACTAGAGATGTACATATTCCTAGAGTTGAAGTGGCCCTTGTTGAATGTTGGGAAGTATCAGATGTAGATACTTAAGTTTTGGATGTAACTGATGCAAATGGGCCATGCTGCTAGAGGCAAGGCAAGGCAAGGCAAGGCTCACTGGAGTCACCTTGTTGGTTTATATATGAGACCATTATGTAGATGATATCAGGTAAAGTATGTACTTAATTACATACCTACATGTGTCTGTAACAGCAATTGGGATAGTGGGCAAAACTTGTAGTGGTTGAGGAGGAGCTCTAGAGGCAGCTTGACAAGCGATTACATCACCACTACCAATAGTGTGGCTATGCAATGTCTAAATGGCTGTCAATGAAGAAGAAGGAAACTGACACTACCAGATTTGGTCATATTCAAAGGAGATCAATTGAGATATGATCTGGAGAATGCGGTGGTGATGACGATTGGTAGAATGAAAGATCAAGCCTAGAGCTGACTTGAAGAAGCTTTGACACTGAAGCTTGTTCAGTTTATATATAGTCTTCCTAGCATCACTCTTTCTATAAACAAAACTTGGATTCCCCAAACACTTCATCATCAACTACCATTGTATCTTGTCTTTCGTTTCTCTTATACAATTTCTGTTTCTGCATTCTTTGTTCTTTACCACCCAACGAACCAACCGCATCAATCTTAGTTTCTTGCAACTACGGCGGTTGTTGGCCCTTGTCCTGATCTTCGTTTCTTTGTAACTTCAACATCGTCGCATATCAATTAAGCGCCGAACAACCATTGCGCGCCAAGGACACGTTACTAACTAAGCTCACTCGGTTGCCCTGTTCTTCTTTGACGCCAACATCCAGTCCCAAGTTTTGTTCTCGATCCCTTTTGGAAGCCTTTGAATTCCAGTCAGTCCTTGTTGACGTTTGGGCCCCTGAAACAAGCATCCCGGGAGTCGAGTGTGTGTTGCATTAAACGTGCTTGGCCCATTTTCAAAGTTGCAACGCCGTTCTCTTTGGAGTGACGCTTTTATACGCTTATAAGCTCTGAGAATTGCCCATCCGTTTTCTGTCCTTCCATTTCCATTATCATATACGACCTACAGGCTTATCATTGGGAAACTATAGCTTCTCCTTTAAACCATCACATCTGCCTTCTCTATCGACTCCCGTTCACTTCTATCCATTTTCTTGTACCAGCCGCCTATTCACTACCATGTCTGGACTCATCGCCGGATACGTCGGCAAGAAAATCTTGGGCGAGTCCGTTGCTAACAAGTTCGGAACTGAAGTAAGTAACAGCGCTTGGTAATCTCGCCTGGCCCTATCATGAATAGCTTGCTCATGCACATTTTATTTTATTTTATATATATCTGGGCTTCTCACTCAGTCTAAATCCGGACAAGTTTCTTTCCTCGGAGTAACTATCAGGATAGACCAGACTAAATGGTAGATCTTGACGATCACATGATTACTAACATCGCTCTAGGATCCATATTTCGAATCCGTTCCCGCCACTCGCCTCAACGGTCGTCCTGGCAAGCCCAAGAAGCGGAAGAAGGCTACGCCTCCGGGCCTTTCGGAGCACGATGCCAAGGTGCTGACCAAGGTGAAGCGCCGGGCCTATCGTCTAGACATGTGTCTATTCAACTGCTGTGGAATTCTTTTTGGCTGGAGTAGCGTTATCGGTATCATCCCTGGGTATGTGAATTGTCTTTATCGATTAATGAGCTAACAACAGAAGCTAACAAGTCTTAGTATCGGTGATGTCATTGACACACTTTTCGCACTGATGGTTATCCGCACATGTGGTCAAGTCGAAGGCGGTCTTCCAGCTTCTCTTCGTGCTCGCATGCTTGCCAACATCATCGTCGACTTTTGCGTCGGTTTGGTTCCTTTCCTCGGAGATCTCGCTGATGCCGTCTTCCGCGCCAACACTCGCAACGCCGCCCTATTGGAAGCCCACCTCCGGGAAGTTGGCAAGAAAAACCTTCGTAAGAGCGGGTTGCCATTTCCGGATATCGATCCATCAGATCCTCATGTTTATGACCGTGATGAGTCCCCAGATCACAAAGAGGAGGAGCGAGGTCAGCCTGGTAGGCAACAACCTATGAGAGCAGATCGTGGATGGACTGGCCGAGAACATGAGGAAGATATTGAAAGAGGTGTGACGAGACCCGAGGCTAGTTATGATCACGGCCATGAGCGCAAAGATCCTAGACATGAGCGAGATCACAGCGCTGGTGGCAAGTATGGCTCACGTCGATGAGAGTGGCTAGACCAGTGGCAACCTGTTCCCACGTACATCTTTTTCCTATGTCTGATGTTCAGCCTACCCTAATTCAGCGTTTTCATGTTCCGACGCGGCCCGGACTACGCTAATGATACTAGACTACGCATCAAATAGTCAACTAGCGGCTTTTCGGTGTTGGTCATACCTGTATTTAAACCCACACGAGATCGCTCATTTACTCGATTTTGTACTTTTCCTGTTTCACTATCCAAACAATTTTACACAAAACTCTACTATAACCATAAATAACAACATAACAACATTTTTTCTTTTTTTCTTACATCATGTATACTTCAACTCCCTCTACTCTGGTGGCTATTACCACCGCCACCATCTCCTCTGCCACTTCTAGCTATGGCACGTTTGCTACTACTACCGCCACTACCACCGCCCTTACTCCAAATCAAAATACGTCATCTTATCTGAACATCCCTCCGATCATACCACGGATAGCCAGCACACCGACTTCGGTCATCACTCCTAAAATCGGTGTTACACCAACTATAGCGCCCTACCCGACGGGTACACTTTCAAGCTCCGGCACTCCCATTCGCTCACTTAACTCTCATGCGCCTATACCATCTGGCTACCGAGTCCTTCCGTTTATTGGAAGGGTTTCCAACAACATGACGGACGAACAGGCATACTCTCACGCCCTCCAAGAGATAATTGACACTAATCCAGGAGTGCAAGTCTTTGCCCAGGGGAAGGATATCAAGGGAGGTGCTTCTCTCAAGACCAACAAGAAGGTGGACATTGGGGCGATTTTGGAGCAGGACATATCTGAATTCGACCGTATAGTCAATGAAGCCAAGGCCAAACATCCGGCCTTGCGAAAGCTAAAGGATTCGGGGAAGAATGGTGTGCTTCGGGGTTGAATTATGGCTTAGGTATTTAGTCATAATGAGTAGTCAAAAAAATGAAATGCATGATATTGAATTCTGTATACACTTTCCCTATATCAGCTCTGCTGAGGAAGAGAATATCACCAAACGATGTACTACTGTATTTTAAAAAGAAGGATATATGAACTAAATCACGCAAGCCTAGTTGGTTCCAGCCCAGTTATGATGGAATAGCAATTTACAAAGCTACAATGCCGTATATTTTTAGCATGTCTACTTTTGTTCAAAATCACCATGTAGGTGAGGATGATCAGGGGAAGGAGAAATGGATATTTGACGGACCAAGAGATTTAAACAAGTCTATGTATGGGTCATCACAGTAGACGAGTCTGTAGGTTTGAAGCGCTGGCTTTTGTTTATGACAATGAGAATAGGAGAGGAAGAGGATACTAGATGATGAACGGAGTAGAGTGATCCGAGATTGAACTTGTAAGTTCACATGTAAGTACAAGGAGGTGTAGAGGGGTTTTGACGGTGGGGGGGGTAATGTGATAACAGGGTTCAGCTATCACATCACATTCGAGTCATGTTGCTGGTTCTCATAAGCAGGCTTTTCTTTTCTATTTTGTCTCCTTATATATCAAAGGAAAGTTGAAAGTACCTGGAGAGTGTGGATTTTTATTTGGGGTACTAGATGACAAGGGCTTGAAACTGGAACTAAGCCACGGCGGGGAGACGTAGGAGTTCATATAGCATGCATGGATTATGGGTGCCTTTGTTATCGGAGTTTTCCATTGTTTAAATCGGAAGTCGGGAGTTGGAGAACTACGGTGATGGTGTAAATATTTGGAGGTCGTAGTCCCGTGGTAAGTGAACTAGAAAATGAGCAGACGTGTGGGAGATCATGGTTCTTTTTACTGAAACGATTTGGGACAATGATGATCAAAACTACGCCGTACGCTAGAACCGGCGAGGGTTGAGGTTGATGACGATGAAGGATCAACTTGGTATATTACATTTCCCCAATATAATTACACCCTGCAGCTAGCTAATATTACCAACTACCGTCACCCGCCATCACCAGGTCAAAGGCCTTGCTTTGCATCTTCAGAGTGGTGGCAACTTGTGGTTGATATGAACTACCTACATATATCCCAAGTCATTTCCCAGCTTCTTGTTCTACTATTACAGAGTGTCTGTGTCCAAGCAGTTTATCTTCTGGAAGAATGATTCGAGGCTGGTCGTCGTTGCGAGGAGATGTGGTTGTGTTCCTGGTAGACCAGTCCGAGGGGACTCGGGTGGGTGGTGGCTGCCACCACTATGACGAGGCTGAACCAGGTGTGAGGACAACAAAGGTCGATACCAAAGGTCGAAAAAATGTTTGCAAAAGGACGAGAGTGAGAGAGGGAGAGGGAGGGCAGGGGCAGGATCTTGGGTGAGTTAAGCGTCAAGGTGCGATTAAAAAATTATCCGAGATTTAGACTGCGCCTATATTCCAAGTCTTGGAACCCTGTGGTGTCAAGAGCCGGAGATATCGGTAGATGGGACGTATGACGTTGATATTGGTTGATAGGTTTTATTGGTTGGGACTAGGCGGAGTACTTGATTTTGATATGCTCCGTGGCAACGGGGTACTATATGGCTGCAAAGTTCGGTTAGAGTGATGCGCGGACCAGGTGGGATGGAAGATGGAAATCTCTTGCGATCAAATCAAGGGAAGGAAACAAGTCTGACCTCATCCGACAACTCTAGACCAAGAATGTGTGTCTATTTATTGCCAGAACCCCAAAATTGTCCAGGCACCGGAACCGTTGCAACACGCACGTCCACAGCTGAACGACAAGTAAAATGGGTTGTGTTTGACCACCGGAATTGTGCAGATATGTCATGGTAGCAGAGTTGCAGTGCATGGACACGGACCGGTTGGGAAAAGAGTAGAGGTGTTGTTGGTAATTTGAAGAACCAGTGGTTAGCGAGGATGTGGGAAATTATGATGAAGTCTGTGTGGATGAAAAAAGGATGGGCAACAGATTCTGTGGCATGTTCTATGGGATTTGTGCATGTGCAAAGGTGGCATAATATTTGTGCATAACTAGGGATGAATGTCGGTTAGTCGTATTAACCCTAGTATATATCAAGATGGATAATCATATTATTACTACGATTACTACCCTCTAAAAACACATTACACGTACTAGATTCACCCCGTCATCCGCCACGTACACACCTTCACCAATCACCACCTCCATCCTTCAATCCCCCATATATACAAAACATCAACAGAAAACAACCAATTCCATTGGCCCCAAAGGAGGCTGAAAATGGATTGTTTGCACAACATGTTGTTTCCTGAAATAACTATCGGGAGGGCCAGACGGGCTGCCGCAGGTAGACGTAACTAGACGTAACTAGACGTGAGAGATGTGGGAAACGAGTGAGATGACGAATACGGTTAGGTTATTGAATATATATAGGTACATATCTTTGTTTAACAAGGGAGTTGGAGGTTAATGATTAGCCGCCGACACTGCATATGCAGGAACGCGAGGTGCATTATTATTGCTGTAAAGGATTCGTTGGGGTTTGTAGCGCTTATTATCGATTATCTGTTCGCTTTGTATCTACGTACTTCCGTATCATAGGTAGGTACATCGTATTGCGAGTAGAGTGACATAAACAACCATGGATTGCTAGTCATCAATCAAAATCTAACATCAAACTCTCATACGTTGGGTGGAGAACGTGCGCGCGAAGTTCAGGAACATTGTTTGAGAAGGTTACAATGGGAACGGGGGGGGGGGGCGGCTTTCAGGATGAAAGGGTCCTGGGGATAAATGACAGCCCGTGAGTAGCGATAACAATAGCTGGTATAGAGTAAGTGTTGTTACAGGAGGTAACAATGTATAGAGAAAGTTTGGTCGATATGCAACCACTAAATTCTGACACGACGTTGGCCGGCATATAAGAAACATGTTAATGGTTATGTAGAAGTTGTTCTATAGTGGTTATGCTATAACTGAATCAAGGTGTTGTTTGATGAATACTAGACAGGTATAAACTACCAATCAAGAATCATATTTATTGAAGTCAAGATACTGTCACATTTAGACTGTTGATTCACAACTAGAACTGTTGTATCCCTTAGAAATACATAGCATACCACTACCAACACTTGTTTTTATAAACAGGCACTCTGTTGCATCTTTAGGGGCCCTCTATATACCATGGTAAATCATTTGCCTCCCTAGTCACCATGAAACAACCCGCGGGAACCGGAGGCGGATTGACCAACCGTTGGATGCGATCGCTGCTGTGTCGTTGTGGATGATTTTCAAACCTTGAGACTCTTAAAACTGCTGTTTGCCCGTGAGTCTCTAGGGTAGCAATGCTGAGCGTCTGTGTATTCGTTTTGTGATTGCTAAATGGTGTTTCTGCTGGTGGTAATCTATGTCATGCTTGCTTGTTTGTTGGCAATGGTTGGTTGTAGATAAAAGTTATGAATGTGTAGCTGGTAGTGTCGATCATACAGGGACATTGTGGACGTTTACAAGTTGCTCCTGTCTGTGATTTGGAAATCCGGGGTCTTGAGTTATTGTTGTTGTTGTTTCACTCTATACAATGTTGGTCTCCAAAGCCTCAAGGGCAATATATCTCATTCATAGGCGACTTATTTTCAGTTTCTAAAACCGAAGAAAAACAGATTACAAGTTCGATGGGACCCATTTATCGATGACGATCAAGGAAAGCGTCTTGTTTTCAGCCTCGTTGCCCTTGCGTAGTAGAGCCGTAGAGCTTGTTAATGTATGTATGTACTGATGTACTTGAGCCTAGCTGCTAGTTGTTTAGAGCTGAAGTTGAAGCTAGCTACAAGTAGATAGGGTTATGCAGTTATTTCTCATTATTTGTTTGCTTTTTGTTGTTGTCGGTTTCACGGCCCTTGGTTGTTGATGATTCGCTTTCGTTACTTTGGCCAAGAAGCCAATCGGAGAGATAAAAGTATGCATGATTTGGTATTACACACAGAAATAGTATGGATATCAGGAGGTGTTTTTTCTTTTCTTTTTCTTTTGTTTTCCGTTTCCAGAGTTGAAATTTCATAAATTTGAAAAAGGTAGCGGAATCTATTTCCTTCTCCTTTATTTTTTCTATGAATACTTCGATTCATTCCATTTCATCATTTGTTCTTGTTTTTGGCATAGTCAACCGTTTTTTTTTTTAATTTTTTTTTAAAAAAAAATTATCGGCTGGGCCGTTTGCATTTTGTTTTATTATTTTATTTGGGTATCTTATGATATGAAAGTCTTGATATCAAATCATATTGTCGATTTTTTTGTCAATTTTTGTCGGTTTGGTTTTTAAAACATTCCTTTGATATTACGTTTTCCTTTGTTCTTCTTTTCTCTATCACTCATCACCTGTGCGTTGGCTCTCACTTTTTTCCTTTTCTTTTCATATTGCCGGATTCTCATTGCGACGTGATATCACCATCACAGCCTCGAATTCTCATTGCCTCTGCATGATTTCGAGTAGTGCGATATTAATCGTGCTGGCGCACAGATCATAATCATCACAGTTTCCCATCTTTGGAACTAAAAAAAAAAAAAAAGAAAACACAGACTAACTAGTCAGCCAGCTAGCTGTACTTATATTGTGACCGTCCCTACGAAACAACTGCGGCCGCACTACTGTCCTTTGGCCCTAGCAAACCGTGGTTCACTTTGACGACACTACTACTGAAGTGTGTTGGTCGGTGACCTCTCGTATCAAAGTGTATTATCATAGGACGTCACATAATCGTTTCCTAAAATGAGTGACCCAACATCAACTACGTTGGTTACTTTCATGTTGTAAGTTCATGTACCTACATACATATATATCTGTTTGTTGTTTCCAACATCTCCACACCTACACAGAGTTCTGCACCCAGCCAGCCATTTGCCAAGAACAAGACGTCATCGGTTTGCTGTTCTTTTTGCTCTTGGATTGTCTACCGTGCCCTCATTGTAAACTCAAAGTGCCTTCCTTCCCTTACAAAGTAGTGACTTGAGGAATTTTGGGGGGGTTTTTTTTTTTTTTTTTGTGGACGATTAGGGTATCAGTGTGCCTTCCCGAAATCATCATCACCACCCCACACACAAAACGCACAAAAAAAAATAAAGGAACAGAAATCACGGGATCAACAAGTGCCTTCCTGTTTTGTTTTGCTTGGATATATTTGTGCAAATCCACATCATTTTACTTTTTCTGCTGTCTCTCGGCTGTAGTCCAAAGTCTCTCACATAGAGAAGCTCACGCAGAGACCAAGCAGATGCTCCATCGCTTGTTTGCTTCGTATCGTTTTGCGAGTATCGTGAAATGATAATTGAGCTTTGGGCATCCAATGAACGGGCTCAAGATAGTCTGGTTCAGAAGGTGTGATTTTGCTACTTTTGTGTTTTTGTTTTCTGAAGAGAAGAAAAGAGAAGTGAAGTGAAGGGGCGTGTGCAGATAAGCTACAGGTAAGCGAATGAGCAAGTGAGAGTTTGCTAATGTCTATGCTATGCTTGTTGCGCGGTTTTGTTCCCTGAGGGCTTATACTTGGAGGCTTCCTAGACATCCCGTTCACGATGCCCTTGCATTATTTTCACGGCGGCGGCAAACGATGATGGTTGGACTCTTTGATGGTCAGACAAGAGACAAGAGACAAGAGGCAAGAGACTGAGACGGGGACAAAGATGAAAATGGTCTTTTTTTTCTTTGTTGGTTGGGGTTCAAGTGTCCAAGCGCAATAGCTCTGCAAATAATGCCTTTTGGGGTAGTTATGGATGTTCATGATTGAGAGAAGAAGCAAAGAGACAGACAGAACGAGAGAGAGAGGATACAAACTGGTAGATGTGCTCGTACAGACTAATCATCAGGCGTGGAACACCAATCGATGAGAAGATATCACGAGATATTCTAGACAAGAGACCTCGACAACAAGAACAACGATATAGACAACGACGATAACGACTCATTCCACTCGAACGAAACCTTACAAAAAGAGGAACGAACGAAAGAAGAGACAACAAGAGCATTGTCCATCTAACGTCTAGACCATTGAACAAACAGCCTTAGCTTCAAATAATTCACGATTATATCGTTTCACCTTTTTTTTTTTTTTTGCTTTTTCTGGCTTGGTTTCATTATTGGAATGTTGCTCTTTTTTCCTTTTTACTGTTTCTGGATGACCAGTAACCCTGTCATTGTTCTTTTCTCTTTTCGTTTATTCGGTTTTTTTTTTATCATCTTTTGTTTGAATGCCTGAGAGCTTGTTCCTGTCTTGTACTTATATCCTCTGACGGACCTGCATGAGAATCTTTGATGCTGTCTTGTGTCCTTGTTTCTAGCCATCGTCCTTCTTGTCTTCTTCTTTTTGTTCTACGAGAGATGAGGTATCGGTTATTGAGTTTTTTTTTTGATTGATTGTTTGGTTGATTGTTACGCAACGCAACCAATCATCAACGCTCTCTTCTCGTTTTCAACTGTCCATTATCACCAACCATAACGTCTATCACTCTTTTGTCTTCTTTGTCTTGCAACGCCTCACATCTATCTCTCTTTACTCACTCGTTTTCTGGATCATTGCCAGCCTCTAAACCACCCTTGCATTGCGCAATCTACGGTTCTGTTCCCAAGACAACTTGCCACTGTCTGTATGTTTCTGCCATGACCACCACATTCTCACCTATGCACTCTGCCTTTTTTATTGTATTTGCCTCTCGCCTCAAAAAAACATGCCCTTCTATTCTCTCTCACCGTGCCTTCCATCCCTTCTCCGGCCTGTATTCCCAGTATATTACATGCCCTTTACTCTTCCTGTCCATGGGTCTCATCACTCGCTTCGCTGTTGTCTTTGTCTATCCATACTTATTTGATGCTTTCACAATCCCTGCCCTCCGCTTCATTGGTGTTGGGACATCTGTATGCGGCTTCTTTTTTGCTTGCGTGGAAATGAAGTTCTAGGCTTGCGACCAATATATCGCTTGACCTGGTTCTGCATGTCTGAAAGGACCCTCCAGAAAGCCTCGTTGTCAGCCAGCGATATGGCCACCCTGAATATTTCCTAGCCCTGCCTTCTTATGACCTATGGATCGCCGAGGGCTAGAGTGTCTGAAGTCTGGGTTGGTATGCTAGATTGTGTTGCCCTGATATAGCAGTCGAAGCGTCTATATTTCCGGATCATCTGTGTTTCCGGACCACCGCAAGTTTAAGGGCACGACCAAGTTGGTGAACCTACATCGTGGCCTGATCAAATACAAGGCAATCTCTTTCCAAGATATATTGAGTGCCAGTCGGCCTTTTATAATCTTATGCACACATTCCTTTCCTTACAACACATTCCAACCATGACCTCTAGACGACTTTTATGACAATCACTTTACTAACGCCCCATTCCAGTCAAACTAATCCATCAGTCCTTACCGTCCATTTGTTTGGTTCGTGGGACAACTTCACTCAAGCTTACGCCCTCACACGAGACGTTTGTCGAGACCGTGGAGCTTGGAAAGGTTGCTACGAATTTCGTGACATTATCTGTGACGGAACTTACGATAACAACTCTTTTTGTTTACAACGAAAACCTTCTTGTTTCCCGTTCTCAAGTGACTCAAAGGCCAACGGCTCTTACGATCTCACTTCTTGTATCAACAATTCTCACGCATTGAGGCCACGATCCTCACGCCAAAACAACTCTCCCGTTTATTCCACACCCAGCATTCCAGTGTTTAGCACCTCTGTGAGGTCTATTCCCCAACAGAAACGCTCCGGCGGTCTCAAAATGGGATCAACCTATTACTACTATGTAAGATACCAGCGTCCCCCTCATCCTCTCTTCCTTGATAACATCTCGCTAATCACCTCCCAAGTACGAACTTGACGGCTCTATCGAAACCCACGATCAGTCTCTTCCCTCTACTACCATCTGCCCCTACCTTCCTGGCCAATCTGTCAATACTCTTGTTGTCCCTACTGAGAAAACCCTCCGTGATCGTTCCGCCTCCATGTCCTCTCTTCGCCAATCCGACTGGACCACTATGCGCCCCTCTGATCGCTTTGTTGCCCCTCGCGCCGCCCCTTCTCCATCTCCATCTCCTGTCCCCCAAACCGTCGCCCAACGCCTTGCTACCGCATTACCGCGGCCTGGCTCTTCCTACGGTGACCTGCACAGGGAATCCAAAGGCTTCAACAACATCCTCCGTCACAAGGCCTCATCCCGCTCCCTCTCTCCCGCTCCCTCCTGGCGTCGTTTCTTCCGCGGCTTCCGCGAACGCTCCAACAGCGACCGCGACCGCTCCGCCGAGGACCTTGATCGCTCTCGTGCCTCTCGCCCGTCGCAGCCTCGTAGTGTGTCCTACAGCATCTCTGCTCAACAGCAACTGCAGGATGTCCAACCCCAAATCCATGCCCCCATCCCCAAGGCCGCTGCTCCGTTTGACTACAATACCTACGTCGACGTGGACCCATACCCTCGTTCCGACAGCCGCCAGACAACCCGGAGTCGTGACATCTCTCCCGAGAGTCTTCGGCGTTTCCTGGTTGAAGATGTCGTGCCACGCGGTGGGTCGTCTCTGTCAACTGCCCGCCCGTTGACAACCAGCGAGTACACCCAGCCGCAAGTTCTCGTAACGCCAGCTGCTGCCGATGCCACACCGGTGCTTCTGCATGCGATGACAATGCCAATGTCGAGGCCGGTTAGCTCTCGGAGTGCCCGGTCGTTCACTCTGCCGACATCGATGAGCCCTTTGGCAGCGGCGCCGGTGTTGACGGCTACCGACAGTTTCGGGTCAATGGGAGATAAGGAGAAGACCGAGGGGCGGAAATCGGTTGATTTTGATGATGATGATTTCGATGATAATTTCGCGAGCCCGACGATTCCGGATACGCCTGCTGCTTTTACTACATTTTTGTCTCCACCGCCGGCGGCGAGTAAGAGGGTTCCGGCACCGTTGGATGCGGCCAACCTGTCGACGGCTACGTATAAGTTGTCGGGCACTTTTCATTCACCAATCTTTGCAAAGGCGGAGAGATTTGGGGAGGAGTTGCCGGGTTTGACGACGGCAGAGAGTGTAGAGGTTAGTCCGTTGGAGGACGAGTGGAGAGTAGATGTCGAGGGAAGCATGAGTAGTTTGAGTACGCTTGATGGCGAGGAGGATGAGGTTATGGGAGGAATAGAGTTTGAAGGGGGTTTGTATTTGGGGGTAGAGGGGGGCAAGAGACATAGGGAAATGGAGTGGGTGGCGGATGTGGTGAGGGCAAGGGCTTTGTAAGCCTAAATGCTTTTACTAGTTCGTTTTTCATTTTCTCCTTCTTGCTTGATCTCTTTCCCCTCTTATATACACCCTTTTAGTCACCTTTCTTTCTGCCTCTTAATCCTTTCTACCCCATACATTTAATATCCCTCCCACGAGGATCCTTCGATTTGTTGGGTTTCCCTTTTATTCTTTTCCTGATGAGGGCTACGGTAGCATGTGTCACTTTTTCTTAATTTTTTTTTTCCTCTTTTTGCGGCGAAAGTTTTAGCTTAGTTTTATTCTGTATCATCTGGTTTCTGATAGTTAGTATTTGACTGAGGGCATTTCTGGTGTGCTATGAATTTATTTGATTCATCGTATCTCTTTTTTTAGTATATATATGTATTGTGTGTGGTATTTATTAGTAATGTCACTTTCATACAAACCCTTAATCGAATCTGTGTAACACTGTATAGGGTCTATACAACCACCCTGATGTCTTCTCCACTTTTTCCTGCGTCTAATCATCGATAACGAAATTCAAAAGCAACAAAATCATTTTAGCCACTTCAATACTTGTCTAGAACATCGGATTCATTATATCAATGAGATGAGTGGTGACTATATTTTAACATTTTCCAGCAAGAGTTTAACTTGCAACAAATAATAATTGACTCCAGGGTATCTATCCAGTCCTAACTATCCAAAGAAATCCTACAAATCACGCTGAACTTGAACCGTTTGCCGGAGCCGATACGCTCGCCCCAGTCGCAGACTGTACAGAAGTCACTGCAGTACCATTTCCACTTCCATTACACACATCTACAGTTTTGACTCCGTTTCCATTGACTACTCCCTTCCCATTCCCATTTACCGCTGTGTTCCCCGCTTGCACCACTTTCACCGGTCCCTGCACCACTGGTGCTAGTCGGAATTGTGCCCCATTAACTGGTGATGGTCCCTTCGCTGCCGCTGCTGCAGGCGTCAATATCACTCCCGCGGGCGCTGGCGTCGGTACTGGAGCGGATTTAGTCTGCTGTGGTAGCGATTGGACTGGACGAGCAGTTGAAGGAGCCAACGGCTGCGTCTGTTGAACCAAGTTCAGTTTTGCTAGTGAACTTGTGGGTGTTGTGGAGGTAATGGCTAGAGGCGCTGGCCGTGAGTTTGGCAACGAAACTAACGGCTGTCGAGGTGTGACGGGTAATGATGAGGATGCGGGTGCAGTGACTGCCGTAACGGCTAGCGACGAAGTTGTGGGAGGAGTTGCAACTGGAAGAGATGTATGCCGTTGAGCTTGCACCTGGTTCTGCAGATGAGCTTGGCCTCGAGGTGGAAGAGTCTGCCCAGGAGCAGATACATGGATGGTCCGAGCCCCTGACGTCGTTGTTGGCCGTTGTACCGGCATGAACTGCGCATTTGTCACAGATTTTACGGTGCTTGATGGTGCAACACCATTGCCGGTTACCGAATTCCCAGCAGGACGAAAGACAGGCCCGTTGACTACGGGTTGCGGTCGGGGAGCTGCGGGCTTTTGAAGATTGTTTTGTTGTTGCCGAGCGACTGCCTTGGCATGGGTTTGAGAGTGTGTGGGCGCACGACGTTGAGCTGCTGGTCGTTGGGTAGTTGAAGCTCCAACAGAAGCACCAGCAGCGGGTCTGGGTATTCCCCATGGAGCCATGCCTGCGATGCGGATATCGGAGGCCAGTGGTTTTTGAGGTGCCGGGGCAACTGGTTGCACTGGAGCAGCAAGGACTCGTTGGGTGGGGGCTTGTGGCACTGTTGCAAACTGAATAGGAAGACCAGCAGGCGGCGGTGGCTTCAAGACATGAGGTTGAGTGAGAGGTACCATGGGTGGTTGAAGAACAGTTGCTCCGCCAGTACTAGTGGTAGAGGGCTGAATTACAGGAATTGGAACAGGAGGAGATGTCGAAGGATGAGAGACTGGGGCTAGTGATGGAACCGAAGCTCCTATGGCGGTAGTTAAAGATGACGTGAGTGAGGAAGATGCCGGAGAAGCCGTTGAGGTGGCTACCGGAGTCGTCGCCGAAATTACATGGGTAGTAATGGACCCTGATACCGGCGCTGTGACCTGTTTTGAAGAAGGTACGGTAGGTGCATTGACATCAATAGGAGTAGCAGTCGTCGAAATGACGGCTGGAGCAGCTACAGCCATACCCGGGGCATCTTTCATCTTGACGTCATCTCCATGTTTCTGTTCAGTCTCTTCCTTCTGTTCTTCCCTCTCTACGTGAACCTTGTCACCGGCTTTCTTCTCAGTTACTTTGCCAGCAAGGAAACGTTCGGGAACACCCTTGGCGGCAACATCGGTAGGTCCAATATACACACCCAGCAGCTTACTCCACCTGTACTCACCCTTGCGCAGCTTCTGGAGTTGCTTGTAGGCATAGGCGTTGTGGTACGGGAGACCGGTAACAGGATCACGATACTTGGCAGGTTGGTTTGTGATAACACATAGAGCTGGTGCTTGAGGTTCTACAAGGTGGGTGGTTAGTATGTCAAGTCAGATGTCTAATTGCAATATAAGTGTTAGGAACTTACTGGCTATCCGGTTCATTTTTTGGCCAAACAGGATTTGTGTTTGGATTGTTTTATCCTTGATAATGTTCTCATCAAAGTTTTGCAGAATATACGCCGTCCGCATCGCCGGGCCAGGTGGTGCCGGGGGCTTATCATCTTGCTTTTGACCATCCTTGGTAATCTCACCGGCGTCAAGTGACTTTTCACGGCTAGGTTCTGCTAATTGCTGGCTGACTGCCGTCATGGACTCCTTCTCAGGTACAAGTGAGGGTAATGCCAGACCGAAGCTCACGTCAGTCGAGACTATAGTAGCAGGCGATTGGCTATCAGTGTCAGCCGACTTTGTAAAGGCGCCAGCCGTGGTAAACGGCGCACCTGTCCTGGGCTTTTGGAAACCGAGTGGCATCGCAAGACCGAGACCAGCTGGCGGGGCAAGGAATCCTCCGCAAGCCGACATTTTAGGAGCACTCATTCCCATGGACAAAGTCAAGGATTCTTCAAGAAGATTGGGCGCGCCAAGGGGTGGCGCCAAGACAGGAGCAGCCAGAATGCCGTTACTACTGGACGAGGTTTTAGGAGCTGGTGAATTTCTAGATAGCGTCATCGAGGGCGGCGGTATCATGGCGCAGTCGTCATTCGGTGGGGCAAAACCAGGAGGAAGTTGAAGTCCTGCAGTAACCTTGACTGGGGCTAGAGTCGACATTGACGCTGGTGTTTGAGCGGCACCCGAAGCCGGAGCAGGATGAGATTCCACAGTCATGTCAGTTTCCGATTCAGGAGTATTCACCAGGGCATCAGCCAAGGAAATATCACCGTCAATATCCCGGGAAGCCGCCATTTCCTTTGGTTGCGCGCTGGGCGTTTCCTCTACAGGTTTTGATACCACTTCTGTGGTAGATTGTGACATGGTCCCGTTGGATTGATTGACTACCGTAGTTCCGGTTGTGGAATCTATGCCAGCGGGAGTGCCGACTACCGCGGACTCTGTCGCTACAGACCCCGGCTCTATCCTGTCTTTCTCTTTCTCCTTGTCCTTATCAGCCTTGGTTACTCGTTTCCGCTTCGGTTTCTCCTCTAACGCCATGTGTGCACCATTCATGTTATCGTTCCATTCCCGGACACCACTCCAGTAAGTGATTACCGGACCCTTGAGAGTTCGATTGTTGAGAGCTGCCAACTTGGCCTTGCGTTCCTCCTCACGGTGCTTCTCAGCTTCTTCCCAGCGATTCAGCGACTTGGCGTTGCGCTTCTCCACTTCGGCTGCTTCCGCTATTCGTTGTATTTGGGTCATTGGTGGCTTTTTCATAGCCTCGCGCCGCTTGGCTTGTCGTTCCATAGCAGCGACATGTCGTTTCCTCCTCTCTTCACCTTCACGCATACGCTGATGTAGCATCTCTTTACTGATCTTGGTTGTTTTGCGTTCTGAGGCTCGAACAGGCATGTCTCCAGCGGATGGCAACCAACTGGCCCGCTCCGATTTCTTTTTAGATCGACCGGTCAACCGTGCAGTTGCATTTGCTTGGTTGATTACATCACGGGGGGTTGCTCCAGTACCGGTGATGGTTGTTCGAAGACCATCTGGGAAGTCTTCACCGGGAGGCTGTATGCGGACTTTCTTGCGGAACTTGGCTGGTAGCGCAGCTTGAGATCGCCGTTTCCGGACAGCGAGACGCGCTGCCTTGTCTGCCTTTTCTAGTTCTCTCTCGCCTTCCAAGTCATCGCCGGCATGTTCGTCTTCGTCATCGGATGAGGAGTCGAGGTGAAGGTCGTCGTCGTTGCCATCAAAAACGAATCCGGCGTCGTTCTCATCTTCGGCGAAGAGCAGTTCGAGGTCGTCTGTGGGATCTTCGCGCTCAGCCTCGGTAGCTAACATTGCCTTCATGCGGTTTCCGGCTGTGGATCGTTTAGACCGTGATGTTGCGAGCCATTCTATTTTGGGCTTGGGTTCGGGAACATCGGATATGGGGGTTCGTGGAGTAATGAGCTTGGGTCGTGAAAGTCGTGAAGGCGCTTCGGTTCCAGCGGTGGAGTTGTTGGCATCAGAAGAATCGCTGTCATCACCATCAAGACTAGTGAGGGATGAGAGTGATTCATCGTCGCGGATATCGTCGTCACTGCCCGCAGCTGCGGGGCTACCAGAGGCTTGAGGGGTTGCTCGGCGAGAAACCATTGTGACAAATAGAGGGGGTATCGAGTGAAAGCTTAACGAATGACGGAGTGCTGTAGTAGCCTTAATAGTGAACATGGGGCTCGTAGACCCGTAATGTCATCGGCAGGCGGGGTGCAGTCAAGTCAGTGATGGGGGGTGGAGGGGGGGTATGTATATCAACTGATTGTCGTAGCCTTGCGAAAGAATGCCAATCGCAGCTTAATGACAGCTGATGATCAAGACAGATAATCTACCCGACAACAGCATTATTTGGAATTGAAAAAGCTCAAGGCGGAGGGTGGTGAAGTGGATCGAGACTTGGACGTAGAAGGTATCGTGAGATTCGTGGATTTCGGATGGAAAGAATTAAATGCGCCGAAGCGGGCAGTATAGGATGTAGTTTGTGCTGGAAGAATGCGACCAAGATAAAGAGGTGTTTGCTACTCGGGAAAATCAAATACGGATTCGGATAAAAGAGAAGACTATGGTTTACAGCGTAATTGATGGTATTCGATTCGAGGTTGATGGAAGATCGCAAAGATTTAGTAGCCGTGAAGCTTGTCCAAGAAAAGCAAAAAAGAAGAATGAATTAAAAAATACAGGGGTTTGATCACGATCACGGTCTGTCTATAGAAAGAGCGTAAAAGAAAATCAAAAATAAACAAAAGGAAATAATAAATCACAAGTTTGCATGGTATTAATGAAGATGAGATAAACGACAAGATGCAATTCTGGCTCGACAAACTATCATGAACCGGGGAAACTTAAGAAATTGATCCTAAAGCGTCGTCAAGCTGAATAGTCGAAAAAAAAAAATCCAATAGCTGCCAAATAGAACCAGAAAGACGCATGAAGAGAGAGACAAGGAAGAAAAGGAAAAAAAAAAAAATTATAAAAAAAGCTGGCTAAATTGCACACAACGCGTTTCGATCCTGTGAGGCCAGCAAATCCACTAATTCTTACAAGGGAAGGGGAACAAGTGGGAAATATCCTCGAAACGCCACAAATCAAAAAGCGAGGCACATATGCAAGGGTGGAGACAAGGCTGAAAGTGCTAATGGAATTATCGAGAAGTGTTTTTGGAAAGCTTCAGCCTTGTTGGTTTATCGTATTGTAGCTTCTATACAGCGCAATCCAGGATATTCAAAAGTTTCAAAAATTGTCGACAGATACACTAATAGGTTGATAAACATGGCGAGTACTGAATCAGATATGGAATCTAAAATCCACGATGAACTCGAGAGTACGTACCCCGCCAACAACCTCTTAATTTTTAGAACCAGGCTAACACTCTTACAGATCAAATCCGCAATGTCATCAACGACATGTTCAAAGTCATGATGATCACCTCCAAATATGACGCTAGCGGCGGTCGTCCCTCCAAAGAAGTCCTAACGGAGTCCATGTACGTCCCCATCACGTCTTCCCGTCTTCTCCACCATTCTCCACTGCTAACCATTCCCCAGTACCACCCTGGACACCCTCCTACAAGCTGTCTCCCAAACCACCACCCGGCATAGTTCCTCCCTGCCAGCAGTTCCACCCGAACTCGTCTCGTACGTCGAGGAAGGCCGCAACCCAGACATCTACACCCGTGAGTTCTTGGAGTTGGTGCACCGGGCGAATCAGGTGATGAAGGGTAAAATGAATGCTTTTGGGACGTTTAGGGATGTTTTGGCCGATCAGATTGCTCAGAGTATGCCGGAGTTGAGGGGAGATGTTGAGATGGTGGTGGAGATGACGGGAGGGAAGGGAATTGGGGCGCCGACGCCAAAGATGGAGGAGTCGTAAAACAAGGGGAATGAATCGGCAGGTTTACAGTACTGTCGGGTGTTTGGTAGAATGATATCACAGAATACAGTTGCCTCACGATTTGATCAACAATGTCAAGGTTCAGGCGTTCTATTAGTATGTGAAGTCTATCAACGCAATATAACAACACGGTGTGCCACATGCGGGGGGGTATCAACAACAAACATCATCTTAAAACCACACTAGAAGAGACCGTGATATATGAAGATGACTCACATGAATGTATAGAAAAAAAACAAGAAAAAAAAAAAACAAGTACAAGTTGAATAAAAATCCTATCCGCGTTACAAATAACAATATGAAGAAACCCGGAAGAGAAAAAAAAAATATTTAAAAAAAGAAATAATGAAATAATGAAATAATGCAAGTCGTTATAGTGACCATTCATTCGCTGCCCTCTCTCTCTCTCTCTCTCTCTCTCTCTGATACCACATCCGGGACCCGAGGCCTCAGGACAAGTGTAAATGGTCGAGACAGGACAGTCGTAATCGTCCAATCACCCGGATGCTGCTCATGTCCGTCATATTCATCTTCCAAACCCATGGAGTGATGATCAAGAGCATGATGGGATGAATGTGCCACATACTCCTCTTCTAAACCATGACTCCTCCAATCACCATCACTTTCCTCCCCACTCCAATCATCACTGGATCCATCTTCATCTTCGGACTCAGCATCAATGTGAAGCGACTCTACATCATAAATATCCCCATCTACTCCAAAATCATAACACTCTTCATCCTCCTCCTCATTTTCATTTTCACTTTTTTCATCATCCATCTGGTGATTCGCGACTCCATCAGGCCTGTTCCCCAAGGCCGCAGAACCACCAAGACCAAGACCAAAACCAGGAAACCCAAAAACAAACCCAAAACTCCGAGCAATGGCAGCAAACCACATGACAAGTGAATAGACAGAGTACGAGCTCATAGCAACGCCAGTCAACAAAAGCAAAATGTCCATGGGGAAGAAGATCAGCGAGACAAGGGCCACGCTGCCCCATGACCGCATGGCATCGACTACTGCACTCCTCTGTATCGCATCTTCAGCAAGAAACTCATCGTGCTTCCACGTTGAGCGGGGTTTTGCATGGCAATGATTAGAGGACCCTTGGCCGTAATCATGACTAAAAGAGGAACATGTCATAGTCGAGTCTGTCGAATCACGGCGAGGGTGCTGATGCTGATTCGCAAAACCAGTATCATGCTGGCTATTCATGCGATCTTGTCACGAGAAGTGGAAACCGCCACCCTGGCCGAAACCAGAGGCACGCTGGCCACCGAACCCGCCACCAGGGAAACCACTGAAGCCACCGCCACGAAAACCACCTCCACCCTGGCCACCCATCATGTTGAACAAGATCTCGGGATCAATTCCGTGAGCACCCATACCACCCATTCCGCCCATGCCTCCCATGCCGTTACCACCAAACATGTCACTCATGTCAATGTCGTCACCATTATCAAAGGCAGCACGCTTCCTATGAAGTTGTTAGAATTTACTCAAATTCATCAATATTCTTCATGTTCATATGGGGGGGGGGGGGGGGGGCAACACTTACTGAGGGTCACTGAGGTTCTCGTACGCTTCGCTGATATCTTTGAAGCGCTCCTCGGCAGCGGGGTCGTTGGGATTCTTGTCGGGGTGGTGAACGATAGCCAGCTTACGGTATGCTTTCTTGATTTGGCTGTCGTCGGCATCCTTTTCGACTCCAAGAATCTTGTAGTAATCCTTGCGTTGGCTCTTCTTGAGCTCAAGCTCCGCCTTGCGGATCTCTTTGATGACAGTGCGGTCCTCGGGGTCAAGATCATGAATGGCCTTCCACTCACGAACCGAATCTTCCCACTTGCCGGCCTGGCCAAAAGCATTGGCTTTGGTCTTGCGGGCCTTGAAGTAGTGGGGGTCGAGGGAGATGGCTTTCTCACAATCCTCAATAGCCTCGTCGTACTTCTTGAGCTTTATTCGGCAAAGAGCACGGTTCTGAAGAAGCTTAGAGTTGGTACCACGGTTCAAGGGGTCGATCTCCAGGGCCTCAGTATACTTATCAATAGCAGCTTGCCATTGGCCGGCACGATACTCGTTGTTGCCCTGCTCCTTCATCCGGTCAAGCTTCTGTACGATACGAAGGTAGGTCTTTGCATCCTTAAACTCGGGATCGCAGGTGAGAGCCTTGCGGAAGTGCTGGATGGCTTTGTCGTTCTCACCCTGGCCATATAGCGCACGGCCACGGAGAACCAAAGCCTCGGGATCCTGGCTGTTGTGTCTCAGCAGGTTCATGGCAATGTTTTGAGCCTCGCCAAGCGAGTTGGCACCAGCCATTTTGAGGTAGGCGGCACCACGCATGAGCTGCCACTTGCGAGGTTTGATAGCACCAGGGGATAATAATCTCTCGGCCTGGTCAAGGGCGTGGATAATCATGGAACCAGCAGTACCATTGTGAAGAGCATCCTGGGCGGCAGACACGTGTTGGCGCATTTCCCGGGCCACGCGCATCTCATTGGCGCTCGGGGCTGGCTGGATACGGCTGAACGATGCGAGGGCGTCGTCAGGGCGGCCCAAGCCAGTGTAGATACGAGCAAGACGCAAAAGAATCTTGGAGTTCATGGGATCAAGTTTGGAAGCAAGAGAGCAGTCCTCCAGGGCAGCCTCAAGCTGTTGGTTGGACATGTAGGCAGCTGCTCTGTTGCTAAGATAGGTAGAAGAGTTGGGAATGAGAGAAATGGCTACATATGTATATATTCAGATTAGTCACAATAATTAAAGCAATAGTAAATTTTTTTTTTTTTTGCCATCGCATACCTCTAGAGTACTCCTCAATGGCAGCCGTGTAGTTCTTCTCCTTGAAGTGACGGTTACCAGTGTTCTTGTGAGCCTCGGCCTCGTCAATAGTAGACTTGGGGGTGTTTTTGGGGCTGGTAGGAGTCGACCGGTGCGGAGGAGGCATAGGGGCGGCCGCGGCAGGAGTACAAGGCACAGAGGCCGAAGTCGACTCATCGACATCCATCTTGCTGTCGGACATGGTGTAAGAGGGTTGTTTTTGCTGCTCTTTTTGCTGCTGTGAAAGACGCTTGCTTGAAAGACGATTGCGCTCTTCGGGAGGAAGATTTAACGGGTGCGTATTTGCGTCAGCTGCAGCTTGTTTGTAGCGGCGAGATCCTCCGATTCCAAAATCTTTGGAATGGCGAATGAATGACCGGGATGACCGCTTTGGTGGGGCAGCTGGTTGCTGGTCTGGGGCGGAATTTACAGAGACAGAGGGAGCTGATGTGGGGGCCGAAGATGACGCAGCGGTTGATGCAAAAGATGCTGACAGAGAGGGCTGATTCAGACCGCTGAGCTCCACGCGAGCAGAAACTTTGCGAACTCGAGAAGCCGAGGGGGGTTTTGATTCGTGAGAAGTGGATGGAGGCGAGCGCGAGTAGGGTGGCGGTGAAGAGGGAGCTGATGAAGGAGATGACGTCTGAGCGGCCGATGGCTGTGATGAAGATGCGCCTGGAGGAGGAAAAGACGGAGCACAAAAAGACACAGGTGCAGCGTATGTGGATGAACGGTGGTAGTTGTGACTCTGGGATCGCAAAGGCAAATTATGCTTTGGGGGAGAGGGAGTCCGGGACGAAGACGGCGGAGCCTGCTGTGATTGCTGGGGGTAGTACGGCTGGGGCTGCGAAGTCTGTCTCGAGTGGTGTCTTGATTGTGACCGTTTTTGGTGATCAAAGCTGGGAGAAGTATAAGACGGCGGGACGGTGGTTGACGACGAAGCTGGAGTGGACGAAGAAGTAGCGGCGTAGTACGACGGCGCAGGGTCTTTTTTGATACTACTGCTAGGGTCGTGAGACGGCGGCGGGGGCGGCTGCTCGTCTATGGGCGACTGCGGGGGTAGCGGACCGGGAGTGTGGGATTGCGAACGCGAGTGTGACTGCGACCGTGAGTGTGAGTGTGAGCGGGCCTGGGCCTGTGAAGGAGACGGCTGCCGATGAGTATGATGGTGCGGCGGCGGCGGCTGTGGCTGTGGCTGTGGCTGGGCAGCAGATGTCGACTGAGACTGCGGTGGTTGTGGTGGTTGAGGTTGCGGTTGTGGTCGAGATGACGACGCTGAAGAAGACGACGAAGAGGAAAAGGCAGGATATTTTTTGGTGAAGAGCCGCATGCCTTCCGGGGAGAATCTTCAAAACGGGAGGAGAAGGGAAGGGAAGGGAAAATAGAG